>DVZL01003052.1:0-14468 GCA_018236625.1 Lasaia peninsularis
ATCGGTCCAGTAGTTTCGGAGCCTATTCATTACAACCAAACAAACAAACAAACAAACTTTTCCTCTTTATAATATTATAGTATAGATAGGGGCCACGATGTGATAGGTAGCAAGCCCATCGCCACTCCGGGCACATTCCAATACCGGGCAAATTAATAATAATCATTTATTTCAGATCATTCAAATTCATAGTAACAAAGTAAGCCTTCAACCTTTGGAACTTACGAGCGGCTTCGTATTAAAATATCTGAGTTTTGAATTAATATTAATATTATAAAAATATAAGAGGCCTTGTAATATAAATGATTTTTTTCTGCTACTTTATAAGTCGGCCTCAAGCACTGGAACAAGGATACAATTCATAAGTTCAACAAGATCTTCACAAAGTTATTCTTCGTTACGGAAACTTTGGCTCGTCTAATTAAAATATATCGACGAATGCGCGGACTGCTGATATTAAGGGTACGCGCACATGTACGCAGGATTTATCTTCAGATTCGTCTGATTTTTGTGTTAGGTTTTAACTGCGTGTACAAAGTCACGAGAGTAGGCTGGTAATATAGTAATTACCAAAAATATCTGCGTCCATTATATTATTGCAGAATATGTAGATGATAAAAATCTTTGGAAATGATCGTTCCCCCTTCAATCTCTTATTGTTGTAAAATGTATGTATTTAGAAAATAAGAAAAAAGACAGGCCCACTGAGTTTCTTTCGCCGGACCTTCTCAGTGAGTGGCCGCGTTCTAATTCGATGGTAAATTACAACCGTTAGAAGTTAGAACTGCTTTTAATGTCTATGTGAATAAAATATTTTCTTTTCTATTTTATTCTGTTTATTTTTTTTAGTTTGAGATGAAGTTGATAAAGAAGAAGTTCTATAAGTTCCTGTTCCAAGTGACCAGATTTTCTATATGGGAAAGTACAAAAATGTAACCTAAAGTGATCTGTTTTCAGAAAACAAAACATTGATATTTCTCAATATTCTACGAATAATGCTTACATCATTAATTTTTCAATAATACCGTTTGTGTCGTGAATTATTAGCTATCGCAACAAAACGTGAATTGCATCCAAAATAGGTTCATGTAAATTGTTGCTAAGATAATATCGCAACATACAGCCTACAGTCTACACTCTCAAATAGTTATCAGATACAATGTAGAGCCAAGCCTCTTACTCTACACGCCCTAACTCTACAAGTCCTCAATTCAAAACTGTTTACTTTCATTAAAATGTAATTGCTGTTATAACATAAAACTAATGTGGAAACATGTTTATCTTTTTACTGCTCGAAGAGTGTATGCTGTTTTTCTGCTCAACGAAATCAAGAGGCAACATTTTATATGAGAAACTTACGACCTTCTCACTGAAGTCGTGAACAATGATGCGAATACATTTATTGTATTTATCTATAAATATATTATAACTATAGAATAGTGGATTCTGTACATTGAATATATTTAAAAAAATAGGCCTAGGCAACTAAAAACGGGTAACAGAACACATATTCAATATTTTTAGAATTCTTGTTTTCTATCTGCTTCCCGGCCGCAATCAAAACTACTGAGATCGTGAAGATATTGGGATAGTCTATGCAGTAATTTTTTCAAGCCGTAAGTTTTGTAGTTCAGAAAACATAGTCAAAACTCTCAATATAAACGGTGGGCTTCCCATTAAGAGTTAAACCCAGAATGTACGGGGATCTTTGATGGTATACATCATCCTAGATTAGACTAACTTGGTGGGTAACTTTATCTTCGCAGTCTTTCTGATCGACCAAGTCACAGATAAATTACCAACAGGCTGTCACAAAAATCATGAATGAAGTCGAAGGGAAATTTTGTACAATATAAGAAACACTTCGAAAAAAGGTAACGTCGTTGCAGACCGCTTTGTTTGTCAAAATAGCAGTTTAAAATATTTGTACATCACTACGTGGTAGAATATGTTGTTGGTATAATTAAATATATTTCTGTAACAACTGTTTAACACAATTAATTCGTACAAAATAATTTTCATTCTTGACCTCATATTCTAAAACAAATAACATGCATTTCGTACTTAATATATTTTAAATCATATAGGTTCTCAATGAATTACTTCTCAATTAGGTTTATTTGTAAATACCTTTATAGTTCATCGGTTCGTTCACTTCGTCCCCCAAAGGCAGGATTAAGGCTTAGTTTTATTAGTATTTTTAGAGGAATTGGCTCAGTGGCATCAGGGAACAGGATCAGGTTAATCTAGTTACGTTATTAGATAGAGTAGTAGTTGTGATTCACGTAGGGATGCTCGTTAATGTCTTTAATTTTATTTATGTCCAAATGATTTTAATTGGTAAACGTACATTACATGTTTGGTGAAATATCTACTATCCCTACTAATATTATAAACGTGGAAGTAACTCTGTCTGTTTTACGCCTAAACCACTGAACCGTTTTTGATCAAATTTGGTACAGAAATAGAGTTGACCTTGAAGAAGAATATAGGTTTTTAACCGAACATATTAAAAAGAGGAGATTAATTATTTTTTTACTACTATTGCTACGACTTCGTTTACTTGGGTTTCAGTTATAAGTTGTCTCAAATTGACAAACAACCAAAAGAAATAATATGTTTTGTCTGTTCACTGAACCTGGCTATGTCAGTAGTTGAATCAAGCTTACTAAATAAGTTAGGTAGGTTCACTTTGTTTGTTTTTTAATATATCAATGCAGTAATATTTGTTTTGTGTTTTTGTCTTAATCACGTTTATTATATATGGCGTCCATGTGGCCAATTTTCACGCATGCATCACGAGTTCGACTCCCAGCAAGGGCAACTTGTTCTAAGAGTTTCTTTTAATTATTAAAAAAACTACCAGCATTGAATTTGTACCCGATAATATGGCGACGGACTGCCACTATCACGTCATTGGGCCCAATATCATCGGCTAAACGTATAATAGTATGTATCTCTGCACCGCTTCAGACATATAGGCGTGATGATATTTATTTTTTGACTACTATCCCACATAATAGGTACGTCGCGATAACGTCATTTATCACTACTATCGTGTTCAAGACTGATAAGAAGAGTAGTCTACAAACTTAGTCACACAAGGTCCCAGCCACAGATTTATAATGAGTTTCTTCGACCTTAGGTGGCTACAGTCGAAGTTAAATGAAACACAGTCTGCTAGCTTTTAGATCCCATAAATACAAATAAATAAAATTGGAGTGTCTGTATTTAATACTAAAATAACCGCTTTTTTCTAAAAACAATTACCTTCATGCTTATTACCCCCGAAGTGGTAGACTGAGATGTGCTAGTATATCCACGACTCATGAGTCCAGTAGATACACCCACAACCACGATACTAGAACACCCACGATTAGCCAAGGTACTAGGGTCCATGATGTGATAGGTGGCAAACCTATCGCTACTCCGGGCACATTCCAATGGACTAAACGCATGTAGGTATGTTTACAAGGTACAAATACCAAAACAGTATTTTTTAGAATTTTAGTCTATCTGTCTTTTAGTTTGTCTGTCTGTCTGTATCTGCTAATCTCTGAAACGGCTTCACCAATTTTGACGGGACTTTCACTGACTGATAGCTGATGTAATAAGGAACGGCTTAAAGTACTTTTATTTTAGAAATGGATCAATTAAAATAATTAAATGAACGTGAATGAAGTCGCGGGCACAGCTTGTAAAAAATATAATTATACTACTATTTACTTTTGTAACCATGGAATTATAAGTGAGATGTTATAATCATTCCTGAAGCTAATTGTATAAAAACTGTAGCATTGTTAATATAAAAAAAAATAGCCAAGTGCGAGTCAGAATCGCGCATACAGGATTCCGTACCATTGACTATAAAAACAGAAAAAAACGTTTCACGTCACGTTTTTTGTATGAATAAATTATTATCTATTTAAAGAATTTATTATAGTGGCAACAAAAATATATTGTCACGATTCATCAGACACATAGAAGTGACAAACAGACAGACATATATACAGATAGACAGCGGAGTCTAGAGTAATAGGGTTCCGTTTTTATCCTATAGTTAAGGAACCCTAAAAAGATTGTGAAACAACCTTTATTAAAACGTCCCTTTCGTCGAGTGGTTCCGTCGGCTTATACGTCAACGTGGACTTGACAAGGAAAGCCGGATACACGCTCAGTATATTTATGGAGATCGACGACAGCAGTCGGCGCTACGACGCCCTTTTTGTGGCGATCATTTTTCAATCTGTCTGAATAATATATTACGAGGGTATTTTTTGATAGACGTGGTTCAGTTATTTAGGTTTTATTAGATACCCTATATGCGCTAGCGCTTAATGTATTTTGTTAGTACTAGTCATTTTGGCACACCAGTGGTCGCCCGGTGGTCGAAATTCAACCACAATAAATTTAAAAAATAACTTATTTTGCGATAATTTAATTAGCTATTTTTTTTCGTAAAAAGTCTTTTATCGTTTTCTAAATATAATATTATATAATTATAAAAAACATGAAATGACAAATAAAACAAAAAATTTGCCGACAGAGTATGTGTTTGCGTTTGTCAAATGCAGGGTAGTTTTATTTATTGATTTGACAAAAAATATTATTGAAAAATATTAGCGTTCTGCACTTTACCTACACATAAACTATATGTAAATGTGCCAAATTTTATACTCCTCCGTCCGCGCAATTTGTGCAACAAAATTGATTTACGTATTGGTATAATGATACTTACATACATGTACTTTAAACTTACCATAAAAAAATCTAAAAAATATACGCAGAAAACTGTTCAATTTGAGAGAGCGCATAACAACGAGTTGTCATGTACTATGAAAAGTAATGACGCACTAGATAGTTACAAATTTAAATGAAAACAACATTTGTACGGACCATAATAAGTTAGCAAAATGTATGTATAGGGAGTCCAGGAAAAAGGGACACTAAAATGGGTAAAAGGGCGGAACACTAATATGCAGAAACAAAAAGAATTTTTGAAAAAAAGTTTTTTCACAAATTCTTTTTTGTGATATCTGATACCATACCAACTTTAAAGCTGAACTGTTTTCTGTCCATAGTTTTAAAGTACAAGGCAATTCTACATTAATTCTACTTTTAATATTATATTTGTATATTTTTTTCTAAAAGTTAATTTCCCATAATAACTGTACAAATTGCACGTCCTTTTTTGAGACATAAATTCTTGAACAAAATTGTGCAAGAGTTCAAGAATAGTTAAACTTTTCTTTCCAAAATCTAAAGGGCGCCAGATGTTAACAAAAGAAACATCTAATTTCAAATAGTTGGTTATTTACAACCATACTACATAGCTGCGGCAAAAACTTCGGTTTTATGAAAGTAACAGGCAACAACTGAAACGACATGGTAAGCATTTGCCTAATAGAATACTGAACGGTACAATAGTTCAACAAATCATTTTTCTTACTAAGCGAGGGCTCAGTCCATCCCTATGTATGAAGGGTCGGGCTACAAATGGAGGTGGGTACGATCGCCTGTTCTTGCCTTGGGATAGATCTCCGATATGATTTATGGAGAATTCGTCTGACACACGCATGTATTAATGGACCTTTGACTAGTGTATAACGTAATTCATTGTCGTTTTAATGACTCTTATCACAGATACGCGTATATTATATATTTGTAGCGAAAATCTATTCCCAAGCCTTTGCACTTTTGCACTTTGTCATTTGAGCACAGAGTTTATTACATATTCGTAATGTATTATGTGCTCAAATTTAATACGTAATAGGTATTATGTACACATATATTCGAATTCCTTTTCACTGAAATTTATAATGCGATGAAAAAAATTGGTTTCTGAACTAATTGAAAGTTTTGTGAAGAACAGAAGGCTCACGTAAAATTGAAACTTTAATTCATCACAATATGTGGTTGAGTGTGGAAGGATAAATATTTATTAGAGTCCAAGAGTCACTTAATCAACAGTGAACTCAAGCACAAAAGTGCGATATTAAACGCCACCGACCAACCGCATGGCTTCGATCGGTTCGATTCCTGATTTGGACAGATATTTGTAAGATGAACAAAGATGTCTGTGTTTCCGGGTCTGGATACTTATTAAATTTAAATTATTCTGGTATCTTATTATTTCTATGTGTTAGTATCGTTGTCTAAGCACCCATAAGACAAGCATATAATTTTCTTACCTTGGGATTAGATCAATTTGTGTAACTTGTTCAGGAATCAGTATTTATTTATACACACATACAAATATACGTATACACATATATATATCTTGCTTGGCTTCCTTCACGTTCATTAATCGCTTTATACACACACGCCGGTTTTGGAGATTTTTGAAACCATCCTCGGAAAATACTCAAGCTATTTGGTCGTAGAATGTTAACCAAGATCTCCCTGGGTACATCCACATTCGCATTGTACAGCTATTTTGTCAATATTTCATCTTTCGTCCTTATTTATTTATATCTAAATAAATACTAAATCCTACAATAATAAGCCTTTAACTCCCACGTGGAACCCTAACAGACAGTTATCGAGTTTGAAACAACAAACAGAAGTTGTCGGCCACTTCTAATTAAAAGTTTTAACAATGCTCAACAAGTTTATCGGGATAACAACTACGCGCCTGTGTTTGACAAGAGCTGTATCATTTTGTCGAAACAAACCACGAGTGGACGGCGAGAATAATGTTTGTCAAGAACACTTCTGCTGTACCACCTTCATTCTATTTCAACCGAAAGTCTATTTAGACCATCACAATGCTATAAAATATTCTGAAAAGTGAAACCTTTGCCTTTAAATTAAATAATGGGAAATAAAAATAAAAGTTAAACACAAAACCATAAGTTCTACTAAGATACTCGTAATATGTCGATCGGCTGTACATTTTATTTTGTAATTTATATAATCTATACAGATAATAAAACTGTAGAGAACTTTAAGAAAAAGAGTTAGTTCTGTACATTTATTGTATTAGAAAAAAAGATCTAGGCGACTAAAAACGACCACTGTTAGGTGAAACCCGAAATGTGTAAAATTTAATGAGGATCTTTTAACATATAAGTCATCTTAGAGTGGACGTATTTGGTCGGCGGGTTTCCGTAGAATGGGGGATACCTACATCTAAAATAGAATTTATACTTTTCATCGTTAAATTTAAAATCTAAAGTTGGCTATAATTCACGAACACGAAGTCTGATTTTATTTACTGTTTTTTTTGTTGGATAGAACTTGGTTTAGAGACTATATTTTTTTTCAAATACTAATTGTGCAGGACATATTTTAGTATGTGTCATGGCATAGGTTGTAGCGTGATAACATAATAGCTGCATGATTACAGCCCACGCAGGCTGAGTCACGGGCAATAGCGAGTAAATAATTAAATGAACTATTGCTTCCCATATCGTACTATCTATATTTTTCTTGCGGAATAATAAAATTCTTATTCTGCAAGAAAAACTGCCTCATTGGCCGAGTAGCTAACCGCATCGCGAGGTTCGGGTTCGATTCCCGACGGGGATAGACATTTGTGTGATGAAGAGAAATGTTTTTATTTCTGGGTCTGGGTGTTTATTAAATTTATCCTAGTATATATTTAAGTATTTCTATGTATTAGTATCGTTGTCTAACACCCGTAACACAAGCATATAATTTGCTTACTTTAGGGTTAGATCAATTTGTGTAATTTGTCCAGGGATATTTATATATTTATTTATTTATCTTTTTAACATACAAAAGCTTATGTATTTTTATAACATACTAGCGGCCCGCCCCGGCCTCGTGCGTGTATACTCTACATGTTATAAATATAATAACCTTCCACTTGAATTACTGTATCTATTTAAGAAAACCGCATCAAAATAAGTTGCGTAGTTTTAAAGATTTAAACTTACATAATATGGACATGGGGACAGAGAAAGTGACTTTATTTTATACTATATAGTGATTAAGCCTATTTATTTTATTTACTTAATTATTTGAATCAAATCGCTAAAACATCAAGTTTTAGAACCAGGTAATTGTATCTACAGCAGGCAACGGATAAACTGATCAAAATAACTTCATTAACTCTGACTATAATCCGCAAAAGCCTCACAACTTTTTAATATCGACAATATTTGAGTTAGGACAGTTTCCACTAAAAGCTATCGTGTAGCTAAATACAACGCAGCCCCTGATGTAGTTCTTATTATTGGAACCCAAACAAGCAGATGGTTTTATAGAGTTTTATAGTTACAAGAAATACAAGTTACCTCTAAATAACCAAAAATAAAATAAATATAGATTGATAGTCAGCCTCCGAAACGGTCAAGTAAGTGCTATGGGAGCTGTCACAGATCTCTTCCGAGAAGCTAAATATGTTAATACCATTTGGAGATTACACTCCTAACAAAGAATTGTCTCATATTGCTAACTCTCTTTAAATTGTTTAACCTCTCCTTCTACTAGTTTTGTGGAATTTACCAAATCAAATCGAGGGATGAAAGGCAAAATGTCTTAAGCGACATTTTTTAAACTTTACTGGAGAGCGATTAAAAGTTTCAATTTTCGGAAAAAAATTCATTGTGGAAAAACTATTAAGTAAACTTAAATAGGTTCTTTAAAAAATATTTATACTAACGTTAAGCATCATATTATTCCAAATTTAGAATTATAGACTCATTATTTCTAAAAATAATTGTCGCTTCATATAAACTGTCCAATTTTTAGAGCGAAACAAATTGCTTTAAGCGCCACTGTCCCTAATTATTTGTTGCAGGCAAAAAGTTTTTAGTATGTGACAAGTTGTTTATCAGATGAAAGCAAAACGCATTAACTACCTTGCAAGTATATTAATTACATCAAATGTAAATAACTTTACCGATATGCCAGTATAGTTTAAGTGCAATTCACTTTTACCTAAGCACCTTTCAACACATAAAATGGTGTGTGTGAAATTGCTTGGATTAAGAGAATTTACTATGATTTGGTGCTTGATACATAGCAATTTTAACGAACACAACAAAAGTCGTCTTAAAAAAGAAGGTAATTAAGTAATAAATAAGGAGAATACCATTCAAGAATCAATTTTTTATTGAACACTGCATGTACTTACAATTAAAAACTTATTTTATAATAAAAAAAATATTACTGGAAATTTGGTGTAAGGGGTCCCACCAACAACTTCGGGACCCAAGTCAACCTCACCTGCTAGCGGTACACCCTGCTGATCAACAGACGAGGCTCTGACAGAGGTAGGCTTTTTCCCATCGGGAATTTGAGAGAATGGGCAACAGTGTTCTCTCTAACTGTCGAAGATCCGACATCATACTGCGGTCACCAACCCGCATGCACAGCGTGGTGACTATGGGCATTTCCCCCTAATGAGATGAGACACAAAAATAAATGGCCCTCAGTTCCCGGTGGCCCTGCCGTTACCACGATAACGGCGAGGCGGATGGTGCGAAGAATCCTTGGGCGACGGTAGGCTGCCAACACCGACGACTCTATTTGGCATGTTATAATGAACGCACGCTGAGACTCGACCACCACCTAGCCCAGCTGGAAGTGAAGTTAGGTCATATTAATTAGCACATTTTGGAGTGATCAGAAGTACGAAGAGAGGGCAAGGACACGATAACCCTAGAGTCCGGTCACTTGCTTTACTTCCGGCAAGGCGATCAGAGCTCCCAGGGCGGCGTCGCGTCGGTTCCCTTGTCAATAAAGCCGTCAGTGGCAACGTTGTGGAAGTCGATCATTGTGTGTCGATAAGGGTAGCGTACCTAGTATTGAATCTGACCAACAGGTATTCCCTGAAGGTCGTACAGGTATATGCTCCAACCACGGTACACTCTGATGATGAGGTTGAGGCCATGTATGAAGATATAATTAGAGCCATACACGGCACCACCGCGACTCACTACAACGTTGTCATGGGGGACTTCAACGCTAAGGTGGGAGCACAGGAACGTGACGAATCGCGTGTAGGACCACATGGATTGGGGCACAGGAATCACAGGGGGCAAATGCTAGCCAACTTCCTCGAGATGCAGGGACTCTTCTTGATGAACTCGTTCTTCAAGAAGAAGTCCTATAGGAGGTGTACCTGGCAGAGACCCGACACTGTGTGTTATTGAACCAGGCACTCTGAATATAGATTTCAAAGCCAAAGGCGTCGCTTCGTGACGTCTACTCTCCGATCGACGCAGTTCCAAATAGACCATGGGTCTGAAGAGTTCCAGATGGAACTCCATAACCGATTCACTTTGCTGGAAACCACCGATAGTATTGACAAGCAAACGGACGATGTGGTGAAGGCGTTATGCCAATTGGGAAGCAAATATTTTCCGCTTGCTCGGAAGTGCAGGAAGTCCAAGCTCTCCACTGAAACCCTGAATCTTATGCGGCTGAGACGTGAAATGCCGGTTGACCAAGCTTCATCAGCGGAATCTAAGACCCTCTCCAGACGGATAAGAAACCTTACACAGAAGGACACGCGCTGCTTAAATGTGGAAGCTATCAAAGCCGCTATTGAGCAGAACAGGGGGTCCAAGTTGTTCTCAAGACCGCTGGGGAGAAGTCATTTGACGAAGCTGAAGACGGCAGATGGCAGAATCACCGCGTCGCGCCCTGTAGTAGTAGTAGAGAGGTTCTATGGGGACCTGTACTCACCAGGGCGGAAAAGCTTGCGGCCCTAGGGTGGACGATCCACGGGCCCCCCTCTCACGCGCCATTTCACCGAGGACGTCCCGGAAGTCGATGTCGACGAGGTTAGTGCGGCTCTCAGACAGTTTAAAAATGGCAGAGCCCCTGGTGATGATGGCATTACTACAGAGCTCTTAAAGCTGGTGGCAAACCCTTGCTTGTAGCTTTGGCGCGACTTTTCAATGCTATCATCCGTCAGGGTATCGCACTGGAGGCGTGGTCCAGGAGTGCGATGGTCTTGTTTTTCAAGAAGGGTGATAGGACTCTATTGAAGAACTACAGGCCAATCTCACTTCTGAGCCACGTTTATAAGTTGTTCTCGAGGGTCATCACGAATCGCCTTGCCATTAGACTTGACGAGTTTCAGCCACCAGAGCAGGCAGGTTTTCGTAAAGGCTACAGCACCGTAGATCACATCCATACTGTTCGGCAGATTGTACAGAAGACGGAAGAGTACAATCAGCCGCTGTGTATGGCATTTGTGGACTACGAGAAAGCCTTTAACTCCATCGAAACCTGGACTGTTCTGGAATCTCTACAGAGATGTCATATCGACTAGCGATATATCGAGGTGATGAGATGCCTCTACAACGCTGCAACGGTGACCGTGCAAGTTCAGGACCAGAGAACAAGACCGATTCAATTCCGTCGCGGGGTGAGACAGGGAGATGTAATATCTCCAAAACGGTTCACCAACGCGATGGAGGATGTCTTCAAGACGCTGGACTGGACTGCTAGAGACGTCAACGTCAATGGAGAGCGTATTTCTCACCTACGTTTTGCAGATGATGTAGTCATCTTTGCGGAGACGCTGGAAGAGCTTAGCGGAATGCTGAGTGACCTGAGTGGGTCCTCTCAGCAGTTTCTGAGATTGCCGATATAAATAAATAAATATATACACAACAATTGTTCGCTTAAAAGTGTTATATTAAAAAATATCGTCACGCCCCGAGGGGTTGGCAGAGAAAGAGAGTCCCATGTTGTGACAAATGGCAAGTTCCTCGCCATATAGCGCACAAATCTCATCACCTGAGATTGGTCATGATTTTTAAATAAGCTGAAAAAAAAATTTAAGAACTAATTAATCGTTTTGATTGATAATTTCGTGCCTCAAAGTCGGACACTGAGGCGAGGCGAAAACTAAATATTATTCTAATAATTATTATATTTGGCAAATTTCGAATCACAAGGTATTTTCAATTTCATCGATCTGTGTAGACACTTGATATTAATTGATTTTACATTTTCATTTTCAATATAGTTCATGAGACATAGCCTGGTGATAGATTAACGTACATACAGATGGACCGAGAGAAAGATAGGCGGACGGATAGACGGATATACTAAATTATGTATCATTGATCATAATAAATTATTTGTATAAATCTACCTATTTTGTATCATTGTATTACGTTCATCAAAGCCTAAATTAGTTCAGCTAAAAGGTAACACGACGTGCACTGACTGTTAGACGGTACGAAGTTCGCCGGGTGAGCTAGTTTTAAATAAATAAGTTTTGTTTTACTATTTGCTCCCCTATTGACCTGATTAAATCTAATCAGCAGCGACTCTGACGGCCAGTTAATCATGTGACTGATATTTACATAGTGAAAACAATCAATGCCGAACTATTATTAATAAGTGTATCAGAATATTGACAAGAACGAATAATTTATTAATATCCATGTTTTGAAAGGACCATTGGGAGAAAAACAAATAATTATATCCATGTTTCAAAAGGACCTTTAGAATTTTTAAAATATTGATTGTTTATTACTACCTTGCCCCTTACTTCACCCGGCTGTTATTGTAATTATTTAGCTCCCTCGTGAAACCACGTTGAGATATCGAAATGAAAATGGAAGACCTTTTCAGAAGTCTATTCTAATCTTTTGTTTATATTATACGTTAAACGGTACTCAAGTCGAGTATAAATAAATGGTATATAAACTTACAGGTTATTTTATAAAATATTGTTTAACTCACTTATATTTGTTTACACAGATATATCATGTAAAACACTCAACTGAAGTAATGCAGTTTTAAAGTCATAACAACACTTTTTAAACTCTGACCAGTTGTCACGAGACCGGCCATGTTCGTACTAATATACTGGATTGTTATTACGTGATTATGTAGAGAATCAACAATATATGTGCGTAACTCATAAACGCTTAACGTTGGCTCTGTAAACAACTAAATTATATTTTAAACAGCGACATATCACAGTCACCACGTGACGAGCAAAAAGAAAACCAACGAGGTTAACCAATGGACCGATGGAATCAATACCAATTACCTGTTACTACATAATACCTTAATTAGTAATTTAGATTACTACTATTTATATTTTTACAAAACACTATATTCTACTAGCTGACCCGGTGAACTTCGTACCGCCTAACAGTCAATGCATGGCGTGTTACCTTTTAGCTGAATTATTTTGGGCTTTGATAAACATAATATAATTATTTCTGTACAGACCGCATAAATATTTGAGGAACTTTAATATATCTGCTTCATTCACTTTCAACCTTATTAATTGATTTAAAAAAATTACAGACAATGCATAAATGTCACCATTACTTACATGCTGCAGTTGAAGCATATTATATGCAATTATTGAATTATCTACTTTTCAATGTTTTTAAGATCTATTCCACTATTCGGGCGGGGACAAATCCAATGAATCAAAAACCATGAAAATTGGTCCAGCAGATCTCGAGTTATAAGTTCTATGTATAGATAGATATTCATCATTGGCGCTTGGTGAAACTTCCACATATTTATATTTAAAATGAGAAACACATGTACTTTTTCACATATACTTTATAATTGAAAATAGCCGATCGGTTTCGCGTTTTACAGCATCATCAGAGCTAAAACTTACAGGACGTGTTTCTCATTTTAAATATGACTATATTATTATAAAGTTATTAGCTTTAGCCTACTGGTTTCACTTATTACAATATTTTCGGGGCTATTCGTAGGACAATAATTGCAGATCGTAAATTGAAGTGTGGAACAACATACCTAAGTGTTTTGTGAAAATATAAATAATTAAAGTCTATCAATTACCAATAATTATGAACAGTGGCATTGGTTACTTATTTTAAAACTAGCTGCGCCAGCGACTTTGTCCGCGTTTAAAAATAAAACTCTAAAAGAAAAGTAGTCTAAGCTGTTTCTTATTACATTAGCTGTCTCTCAGTAAAAGTTCCGTCAAGAGATTAGCGGGTGTAAACAGACAGACAATTATTCAAAAAAATACTATTTTGGTATATGTACCTTGTGGACATATATTAATGTGCATTTAGTAAAATAAATAAATAAATATTACTGGACAAATTACACAAATTGATCTAATCCCAAAGTAAGCAAATTATATGCGTGTATTATGGATGTTAGACAACGATACTAATACATAGGAATACTTAAACAAATACAGCAATAAATTTAATTAACACCCAGAACCGGAAATACAGAGAGCCATGTTCATCACACAAATGTCTGTCCCCGACGGGAATCGAACCCGACCCTCGCGGTTAGGCGATGTGGCTAGGCGTATACGCTAGCTACTCGGCCAACGAGGCGGTCAAATAAAAAGCTGTAACTTTATATTACACTAGCGGCCCGCCCCGGCTTCGCACGGGTATACTATACATGTTATTTACATAAAAACTTTTCTCTTGAATCACTCATCTATTAAAAGAAACCACATCAAAATCCGTTGCTTAGTTTTATGGATTTAAGCATACATAGAGATAGACAGAGAA
>DVZL01003053.1:0-14466 GCA_018236625.1 Lasaia peninsularis
TTTCTCTGGTTGAAGACAAAATACGAAACATAATCGCGGATTGGTTTAAAATACTGTACAATACTTAATATCTGACAACGTTTACTCCATTAAAAAATAAATACAGAATGTAATTAAGCTATTGAATATACAAGACTGAAATTTGAAAAATGTTATTTAAGCCACATTCAAACAAGTACGATTAATCATTGCAATTTTGATAAATATTTAGCTTCGAATTAACAATTATATACGTCATATTATAATTTACCCAGAGTAAAAGAGCCTTTAGAAAAATTTATTTATAGCATTTTCTTTATTACACTTAGGTATATATAATACAATTATTACGCAGTAAAACTGCAAAAGACCAGACTTCAACTTGCAACATTTTCTTTTTACTTTAATTTGTATCGAAAAAAAATTAACAACACTAGTCGCCCCTACAATTTTTGAAAGCTCTCCTCAATTTCTCTAGGATGCCATCATCAGATCCCGGTTTCCTTATAATCATCCTTGAAGTATCTCCTTTCCTCCAAAAAAAAATCAAAATCGGTTCATAAATGACGAATACAGTCGAATTGAGTAACTCCCTCCTTTTTTGAAGTCGGTTAAAAGATTTTAGAGATTTGTAATTTAAAAGAGTAAATAAGTAATAATAACTACAGTTATATTACGAAGTAACATTTTATTAATGAATAAACTCCCGTGATGAGAGACATTCAAACGATAGCGAGATTGTGAACGTTAACTGTGTAGGTAATTGCTAACTCTCGACAGAGAAATCTGTTCCAATGCTCCATTACCGTTAGATTATAGAAAAACTTCTTTAACATTGCATAATTAGATATTTTTGTCCTTTACAGGTCCTCCTGCGCCTGAAGCACCAAAAGCATTATGAAACGAATGAAAAATGACCTCTAAGTAAAAATAATTCGTTGTTAAAGTTTTGTTGTTCATGGATTTCGAAAGAATACTTATGTATACATCGTTAAAATATTGTTGATACGTTATATTTTAAGCTTGGACTGACAATTATCATATCTTCCAAAGATAAAGAGCTACGTTAAAATGGCTACGCAAAGATTTTGTTTGAGGTGGAATAATCACCAAACGAATATGTTATCTGTGTTTGACCAACTATTACACGCAGAAACTTTTACTGATGTTACTCTGGCCGTTGAAGGGCAGTTGCTAAAAGCACATAAAATGGTATTATCGGCTTGTAGCCCTTATTTTCAAGCCTTGTTTGTTAATCATCAAGAGAAACATCCTATTGTTATACTGAAGGATGTCCCTTATTCGGACATGAAAAGCTTATTAGATTTCATGTACAGGGGCGAAGTCAGCGTTGATCAAGAGAGATTAACAGCTTTCTTAAAAGTGGCCGAAAGTTTAAGGATAAAGGGTCTTACTGAAGTTAACGAGGAAAAATGTGATATACCAGCATTAACAAACTCCTTGATACAACAACAACAAACAAACGCGACAGCGCACACGCCTCCTCCACAGTTACACAGAATACACTCTTATATGCATCAAAAGAGACCTGCATCGGGAATGCCCAGTGGCGGAGCTCCTCCACATCTCATTATGCCTTTATTAGGCAACGCGTTATTGCAGCCTAAGCGAAAACGAGGTCGGCCCAGAAAGTTAAGTGGAAGTTCCAGTGACGCTTTAAATACGGCCGCCAGTCCACCTGGTGAATTTATTCCTGAATCTGCCTCCCACGCAAATTCAAACAGAACAGGAGATCAATTGATTCGTGGATCACCGGAAATGCTAGAAGTCAAAATGTCAATGGATGGTTTTAACGCGGAAGACGGTGGAACATCAGGAGGGGAAGATGGTGGAGAGGCCCTAATGATCGATGAGGGAGACGATGCTCAGTCCAATGAAGCTCCGACGTCGGGCAAAGACTCTGAGTCAGCAGGTACGTGATCATATGCTATTAAGTAATTGTTAGATAATGAATAAATTCTTTAGCGTTAGAGGTTTTGATAATGTAAATATTCATTTCATGTTACGAAAATACTTCCTTATCATTGTTTCTGAATCAAAAACTTGTAAAGTTTAGATATTATTAAAGTTTGTTGTACTCGCTTAACTGTTGTAAATATTATAATCTTCCTTTCCATTTACCTAACATACAAAAATATATTTATTTTTGATATCGTAAAGAGAAAAGCTAATGGGATATAAGCTTTGATGGTAGGGTTAAATTTAAATTTTGTGAAAAGTGAAGTGTATATGAACAAATACTTATTTTTATATTTATTTATACTTAAATCTGAAGGGGTAAGTGATATACTCTGTCAAGTTATTATGAAATTCATGTTAAAAAGATAAATGCTTATTTCTTCCATAAAAGAACTATTGCTTGCTTTACTGCTTTTGGGGAGAGCTATTAGAGGAATGGCCAGGGGCAATTTCGGTTGTGGTTATATTTGAATAATTTATATTTTCACTCTTTTAACTTCATAAATAAATAAATATTTCACACGAGACAAGGGAAAATAAACAAGGCTTATTCCCAATAGCTTTCCTTCATTTAAAATTGGAAATATTCTAGAAGAACACCGAACATTTAGTATTAAATTTAAATTTAGCGCTAAAATATTTCCAATTGTTTTTAGTGAGAGAAAATAAATAAAATTAAAGCCTTTATCATGCAACATTTGAAACATAAAATGTGAATTTTCAGATATCGAGAAAGCTCCTAAGGAAGAAATTTTACAAAATTTTCCAACAAACGGGCCAGTTTTATCCATTGAAAACGGTTCAATCAAACAGGAACCTGGTATTGAATCAGCTGAAGAGTACAGTGAGCCATTAGAATACAAATACAATCCAGATAGGAGCCGCGAAAACTCTAACTCTCGAGATGGCTTAATAAAAGAAATAGATGACAAAACCAGACTAGGTCGTAATTTGAAACCAAAGAATAGTAAAAAATTACTACCCCAAATGTCTAAATTTAGAGCTCGAACACTATTCAATCAGCTCTCTGGTCTCTCTAATTTAAATCCAGCCCTCAACAGCTTTGACAAATTCCCCCCTGAAACTGTCTTAATGCCTGCTCTAGCTACTCAGTTATTTGCCGCTGAATTAGAACAAAATAATTTAAATATGGCAAACAACGAAGCATCTGACTTATCACAGACTAATTGGGAACATCGCATATTTCCTTCACCGATCAGAAAAAATAATATGGGTATAGGGAATTATCACGAGGACACCAATGAATCTGTTAGGGATTATTGCATCAAAGAGGGAGAAAATGTATTCAGATGCAAGATATGTGCAAGGGTTTACACTCACATTAGTAATTTCTGTCGACATTACGTTACTTCTCATAAGAAAGATGTCAAAGTTTTCCCGTGTCCTATTTGCTTTAAAGAGTTCACTCGCAAAGATAACATGATCGCTCATCTCAAAATTATTCACAAGAATCAACCAAATGCAAACGAGCAAACGGCGAAACAAGAGTCTTAAGTAACAATCGTGTTCTATTACATTTCTGAAGATCTGATTTGAATAAATAAGAGAAATACAACTTAATAATATTTAGTAGAATACAATTGGATAAGTATTCGAGCTCTAAGTTTTACAATATATAGTATCAATAAGTTTGTTGATATTTTAAGGTGACGTGAGTTATTTGTTGTTGTATTTATTTATGTTGTTCCATTTGTTTCTCAGAGTGCTGAACTTCTAAGAGATATATGAAAATCTATGTTTACTTGTTATTTTGCACTAACTTGTTACTTAATTTTATTACTTACAAATATTTCAGGGTACAAAGTAACTACTCATGGTGATCGTTATATTCAAACGTAGTCTATATGATTACATGCAATTCTCATGAACTGAATTAGTTAGTGTAGTTTAGGTATTATTTTTATGAGTATACCAATGGCGGAGCCTTTTTGTAAACCTGTTATTAGAGTGTATAATATTTATTAAGCAGAGTATTTAATATTTCAATAAAGAGAGGCTATGATAGACTCCACAAAAAGGCTTACTAATGCCATTACAAGTAGTGGTGTGAAATGCATTTTTCATTTTAACTTGCCTATTTAGTGATCTTAGTTTTAATTTATAATTTAACTTCTCCGAAGTAAAAACTCAACGCGGGCTATGATTTTTAAATTGTAGATATAATTTAGGGCTTATTTTAGTTAATTAGTGTCGAAATGTTTAATTGTTCTGTTCCATCATAGGCAGTTGCTACAATACAATAGAATATTAAAATAATCTCATTCAAACAAAAGTAGGGTAGTTTCAGTTCCTTAAAATGTACGCAATATAATATCAGTAGTAAGCTATTTAAAGTCTACTTATATTTATTCTTTCATTATAACTCTATAGTGATGGTGCATGTGTATTTTATTATGCCTAGAAATCGTCTACATATGAGTAGATATGTCGAAGACAATATTATAAAATGAATACATTTTGTAGTGAATTATATTATCTATATAATAAATGACCAGTAGAGGGACGTTCAAAAAGTGTATTTTTACGTTATATAGCAGATTTGAAATACGAATATGAAAATTTACACGTGTGTTGTTTGTGGAGTCAATTTTACTTTTGTAAATAATTCATGCAATTGTGAAAGTAATTTAGTATGGTGCTTTGGAAAAAAACTGGAACCATGAGATGATCTGTAAATTCTACTTTAGTGAAAATCAAAAATTGCCTTAAAACTATATTAAGGAACGGTACTTATTAAATTATTTAATTAAATTAGAAGCAAAATGTAGTCTTCCATGATAAAGATAATATCACTGACTTTTGTTTTATCACTGATTAAAAAAATATATCTACAAACGTCGGGAACTCTAATTCAAACACTGTTACGTTATTGACCCAAAATTGTTAAATTTTCAATTGAATAAGTAGTAGGTCCACGGAACGCTTGCCTATTAGTGTGCCTTTACTTGTATATAAGTTGACTACTAGGTAACTAAGATATTTCAAAGAATATTATGTACATTTATTTATTTTCATTATTCAAATTTTACAATCTATTTTAAGGAGCTTCCTTAGGTGTATAGATCCTTTAGGCCCAAGTAGTAAATATATAATTATATAATTAAATGTAGGGATATCATCTCATGTTTCCCATTTTACTCGGCAAACGAAGCAACAAGCGAGGTAAAACATATAAATTGGGGGCTATGCCTAATAAACAATGTTAAGACTGTTAAATTCATAAAAACGAATTTATTGTACCTTTCATAATCTTTATATGAAATGTTTATCTTAACATGGATAGGTACTTAAAATTAGATATATTTCAAGGTGAGGCTATTATCGGATGTTTCGAGTTACAATAGTCAATTTAGCCAGTGCCTAAATATAAAAATAGGGTCCTAGTCAAATCGTCATGCAATTTATCTATCTCTCATAAAAAATCCATTTATATATTGGTTAAAATATGTACATATGTTATATATTTTTTTCAATTTATTTCAAATGACATTGATGGTTAATGCTGTTGAATATTTGAAAATAAAAAGAACAACTTGTCAAAAGAGATTGGCTAAATGCACGATAGAGATGACGAAGAGACCAAACTTAAACTTACTTAACTTTCCTTGATACTTACATATTTATCCTTTCAAAGTTCCTTTTATATATTACATAAAAATATAAATTTAACTATATTTGTTGAAAACAATGATGGTGTCTATTTATGTTATAGTGGATATATCTATTAATTTCTATATTGATGAAAGAGTATTTATTTAAAGCTATATCATCAATTGGTGCTAAATTAAACTTAAGGTAATGTCACATGTAATGTGACATTAAAAATAAAATGTCCCTAAAGTGTACGTTGTTTGTTAATATTGTGTTATAAAATATCTATGCGCTTATTCTGTTTAGTAGAAATATTGAAATTATTTAAATGACTTCAAACCAAATATCTGCTATTTACATCTACTTTCATTCGTACATAATAAATAATATATTATATATAAAATAGAGAATGTCACTTATATTTACAATACAGATTTTAACAGTAGGATTTTACAATTTCACGTTCTTTAATGAGAAAATATATTATTACTTAAAATAGATTATCTATAAATTATTATACATTTCCAGAATATTCTAGATTCAATTGTACGAATGATTTTTTATTTGTCTTGAAAATAGTATTGTTAACATTTTCTGACGCTTAGAGAGGTGCTTGCTTAGTTTATTTCAGTTAACTGTCATAAATAACAGTCAGTTTAAAAACTTTTTATCTTTGTGACACGATTGCGATGAATCTGATTTGCAAAATATATTTATAGAGCGATAAAATGTATTTTACATATAACTATTCAAATAAAAATGTATGATTTAGACTTCAATTTTATTAATTATAATAATATATTTATTATTGACACCTCTCGCAAAAAAATTAATTTATTAATCTTAACACGACATTGTTTAACGCAATCTGTTATTTATTATGATTGTAGTCCTTAGCCAAATGTTTACATTTTTTTAATTGCACATAGACAATAGCAAATGCAATGCGTAATGTTTAGATAAATTTAGAATTGAAAAAAATACACGATACTTATAGAATTATTTGTTGACAAAACAAATGTGTCGTATACAATAAGGTGTTAATTACTATTTTTAGAATCTTTAAAGAAAATAATAAAAGTTAAAGCGAAACTAATGGATAATTTTAATCATTATTAATTATTTTTTACGTTTTTGTTTTTCTTTGATACCTCGAAGGGGTACCTGAACTATAGTTTATTTAAGCAAATTTTACTTTTGTTTTCTTTATTTTAAACCTTCTACTTTCTTGTGTATCATTGACAAAATCTTGCCAATCTCACCTCACACAATACTACTGTTATAGTAGTTTTATTATTAACAAATGAATATATACTTGTGGTGATATCAGCAACGACGATGATTTTTATTCATGTAGATATGAATAAACTTTATATTAATAGTAGCAATGTAACAACACGGGTTATTAGTAAAGATTAGAATAAGTTATTTATAATATAGATATAAATTGAATTGTTCATAATGGAGTGAATTTTCTATTCTGTAGAAATTAGTTATGAAGAGAGGACTGAACAGGTAGGTATGACATCTACTACTACTCTCGCGTTTCGTAGATGATTTTATTAGAGCTAGTTTATGGTTATGTTAATTTGCTTTCTATTTTGCTCAAATTGACGCTACGTGAAAATATAGTATTTTTGGTTCAGTACAAATTGTTGCTTAAGTATTTTTATTTACACATTCTAAAATTGTTTGTCCTCTAATTTTTTTTACATTTTGTCTTGATTTTTTTAATTTTATTTCAAGATTTATAAATTGGAAAGCAGCTAATATTTGTCTCATTAAAATTTAATCCTTGCCAATTTTTGTAATTACAATACTAAGTGACCCACCTCATGTGATCTAATACGCTAAGAGAAGCTATATTTTTAATAATTATGATGTACCAACAGAACTTGCCGAAATAGTTCCAAATGTATACACTGGAGTCCTATTAATATGTAGAAACTACTTGTTGTTATTTTTTATTTATCGCATAGATGCTGCGTTGACTTATTATACCTAAATTATTAATTTTATTTACCTAAAACATTTTTGCTTTTCATATTTATTTTACAAATAAAATACATGTTGTTTTCGATTTTTCTTGTTATTTCTTTTTTGTTTCAAGGTGTCTTATATAATTTTAGATTTTGTTCTGGTTTGAGATATATTTTATTTACGAATTCTCTTCCTAAAATTTTGACAGCTAATTCTTAATAGGTAGTAAATAGAGTTAATTGGTTGTTTAAATTCTGACAGCGGAATTAGTTTCTTTATTTCATTAGCTGTTTCTTTATCAAACGTCATGTTTAGTGATCCATAGTTTTCCACATTTATTATGATGTATATTAATTTCGTCATTTGAACAAATAAATATTATTATATTTTCATTTCTTGTTTTTTTATTTACCCTCTTTTCTCTAATTTGAATATTTTTAGATGTTTTTTGTTATATTTAAATTAATAGACGAAGAGTTGTTGTGGAATCAAAATAATTAATCGATATTTTATTAACTTATTTCAGGACGCGGTACACCAGATTTTGAAAGTAAAGACATAAAATACGTTCAATCTCCATGTAATGATGGCCATGGGAAAATGCGCGTATATCCATCTGCAAGACCTGCATCTACTTCTAATGAATATCAGAACGATACCATCAATAATAATACACTGTCTGGTGGTAACCAAATGCAAAGACCCTCAGTACGTAGACGGATTAGAAGAAGGGCTAACTCAGCGTCAAATGATCCTGCTGAACAATTAACAGAAATGTCAGTGAGAGGATTAAATCTTTTTAGATACGCTTCAGTGAATGAAGGTGTTTATCAATGTACGGAATGTGCCAAGGAAAACATACAAAAGACCTTTAAAAATAAATATTCATTCCAAAGGCATGCTTTTCTTTATCATGAGGGGCAGCAGAGGAAAGTTTTCCCATGTCCAGCATGTGGGAAAGAGTTCTCTAGGCCTGATAAAATGAAAAATCATATGAAAACTACTCATGACTGCTACGTTCCGAAGGACTGTATATATCCACCGAATGCTTTCTTCATGTTACCCGGTATGGAAAGTCAATTGCCTCCTGGAATAAAGTTGGAGGCGATAGGTTCGGGATCTCCTCACGGTTCGACTCCTTCACATTCTTCACCAGACCCGACACAAGTCTAAGTGAATGTTTGAGAATAGTATTACTGGATTCCATATAGACTATGTCAATTAGAGACAGTTACACTAGTGCCTTCTAATACGCCTTTATCTTGTAGTTATTCTTCTACGGTTTATTATAATATAGATATATATTTTACATGGTTCAATAGAATTTACATTTTATAAGTATTGTTCTATTTTTGGAGTGAAATTTTGAACACTGTTCGTATATTTCCAATACTGTTATGCATTTAATATCTAATGTTTGTTACCTAGAGTTCATAATGTTTTATTGTTTAAAGAATGGTTGTGCAAATATAAGACAATAAAAATAGGCAATAAAATGAAGGCCAGTTCAGCAGAAATGCTGTGTTAAATTTAAATATACATAATATTTAGCGGTAATTCCCCGGATGTCTTAAGTTTTGCCCACATATAATTATTTTGGAATATCAATTGAACTTAATAAACTTCAAGTAAATTTTTTCACCTCCCATAACAACCAAAGACTGTTATAACTTTCAGTTTTGGTTATAAATTATAATAATCCATTCCTGAAATATGAATTGTCTATCTCGGACTTTCACGTTTTGTAGATATGTCATATTTTAATATATTATAATGTCTGTAAAGTATCTAAAAACATTTCTGTGCTCATTAAGGCTAGAAAGCCTGCCAAAATCTTAACATTTGACTTTAAAGATTTGTCTATATTATCATAAAATACATTAGTTACGTAAAACATACAGTGCCATAGCACATTTTAATATTATTTCCAACAAAGCTTTCGTTTTAGAGTTAAGGTTATATTGGTCTTCTAATATTAGAAACCAAGGCGACAATCAGCAGTTCTTCCATTGATAAGGAATATTTTAGATGCTACAACTAATCTCGAAGAATAATAAGTTTTCGTTTGATTAAACATTTTAAAATTAAGTTAATATTTGAAGTTTTTATAGCACGAGCAATTTATTATAGATAAGTATAGATGGTAGATTTTACCTACTTAAAAAGGTTATTGGTTATATAATTTGTGTTTAAAATTTTGCGCACAATCCTAATTTTAAGCTCATATTGTTAGGTTGAAGTTTATGTAAATAAAATAAATAGATAAGGATAGATATTTTAATAATATAGATTTTATAATTGCCAATAAGGTATTATTAACAAATCAGTGTGATTTTTAGATAGGTATTCCAGCGCCAGTCAATCGCACAATATTTTTGAAATCCGAATTAGGTACGGTTTCAAATCCTATGTTTTAAATCCTCCGAGATATTTTTGTTTTTTTTCTATTTCTTTTTTTTCGTTGCATTCGCCACTTTATCTTTGATTGCTGACATTTTCTTGCGTCCGCGTGGCGAACTGTTATTTAGTTCTTTTTCTTTTTGTAGTATTTTATTTTGTGATATTAGTGCTAACTAAGTTGGCTATCATTTTCATTGTTGAATCATTTTAATTTTTCTTATCTCTTTGAACAACGTGCTGCAAGGCAGCCTTATTATATACTTATATAATAATTATATAGATCTTATAAACACATTTTTTTAAGTATTATGAATATTATCATGACTTAAGTGCGTTTAGAAAGTTAAATATATATTTTCAGTTTTAATTCAACATGTAAATTCTGTTTTATTATCTTTGATGTAAATTTTCCTGTTTACTTGTAAATGTTTGATATCTTTATGTTCCTGCTATTCATTTTTTTTACTTTTACCTTGATACAAAAACGTAAAGATAGTATGAAAGAAAAAAGTGAAAAATAAAATAAATTGCAATTTAGTTTAAGTATTAATAGAAAACAAAGCAATTTTCATTCGAAATTATGATAACATCATATTATTATTTTTTTTACTTTTTTGTAATTTCCTTTTTTTGTTTCACGGAAATTTGCATTTTTTGCATTATTCAAATACAGATTTACAAAATTATGTACAGAGTTATTAATAATAAGGATTTACGTAGATTTTTAATATATTTTTATTTAGTTTGCAATTTTATAATTACAAGCTTTTTAAATGGAAGTCAAATCATTTGATAGGGAGTAAGAGAAATAAAAACTAACGTAGAAAGAAGATAAAAGGTAAAAGGCTGATATAGGTGGATCATTTCTTAGACAGAGAGTTTTAATCCTTAGAAATTTAAATAATGAATCATAAAGCTTAAACTTTTTTGCACCTACTGACAATTAACAATTATCAAAAAATGAACCGTTACGTAAATCTGCTTCATTTAAATTTAAATATTTCTTATAACAAAATTCAGTTTTAAGGTAAATATATAAAATCAACATGACTAAAGTCAATAATTATAGTGCCTGTCTTTATAATATATCTCACTTATTTCTTCTATATTTATACTACTTAAACAATATTGATATTCGATTCGAAAATGGAATGTTGAGCGCTAGTAACGGTTTTTTACTAATGGCAACTCCAAAAATAATGGCGTGTAAAAAATGTCAGGGTACTAACGAAATTATTTATTTTAAATATAATTTGAAGTTGCTTGCAATAGAACATATAATATGTTAAAATTAAGGAAAATGTGACGTCATTGACCAATCAAATTGCATAATTTTAAATTGTCGTATCAACATTGCCGACCAATAAGTTGATAACCTTACGTTACGTATAACGTGAACTATTGTTTTCAAATTTATCCCGAAATTGGGTTCTGTATTGTTTGTCGTCGAAACTGAGTAGTAGTTTCAAAAAACCTACGTAAATCCAGATTAATAATATATATTTAAAGCTCGAATTAAAATTTACTAATATTTAGATTATCCTCAATTATTATAAGATTTAGTTTCACAATATAGTGCAATTTTTATGCAAGTGTTGATTTTTTACTTATATTCTATTATATTAATAGTTTAAAGTGCATAACAGAAACAAATATTTATTTAATACAATAACATTGTATGTAAAGGTTTTTAGTATTATTTTTCTATGATAATGGTTTAATGTTAAATGTCTTACTTCTTCTTTTAAACTAGACACAGTTTATACTCTGTTTACTTTGATTCAAGAAAGTGTTGCTACAATAAAAATATCAGAAGAGACTAAAAATGTTATTTAGACTTATATTTTTATTCTAAATGTAAGGCACTAAATGTATCGCTAGATATTTTATGTAACAATGATTAACAATACTATCACAGTTTAACTGAATTATGTTAAGATTTAATTTTGTTGCAACAGAAAAGCTTTAACGAAATTGATGAAACTACAAAGTAACATCTATGTAACAAGAATTTAGTTTTATGTAAGAGAAATTTACCAACGCATAAATATAACACAAAAATTATGTACACTACAAATAATAATTATAATAAAAAATATAAAGACTATAACAAGTTATTTTGAATACCTATCTACGGAACCAGAATACGGCCGGGATTCAACAGGAAGACTGAGTGAAAATACCAGAGGTTTTTATTTATTTATTTTACACACGCCACACAAGAAAAACCTTTAAAAAGAGACATCTTCTAGCTGACATAGAACAAAAGGTAGACAGTGCACAAATTATTTTTCGGAAATTTGGTACTTTGGGTCAAGATTGAAAAGAAAAGCAGAGAATAAATTGGGTAACTACGTGTGGGGTAGATTTTTCGATATACCCACATGTCAGGTAAAATTAGTTAAGCATTACGTTTATATTTTGCAGTTGGCAGTTTACATGAGGTTTTAGCCTCTGTTAGTTTAGGTAGTATCTGGAGATTACACTCGTAACGAAATCCTGACCCTAATTTTCATAGAACAAGCTTGTTATGACTTTGTCAACACCACAGAGCAAGGAATCGCCGCCGCGCCGCTCGCTACGACGGCGCGACCGCGATTCCTTGCTCTGTGGTCAACTCTTACAAAATTCGCAGGAAGAGAGGTTAGTCAATTTAAAGTGAGTTAGGAATACTATGTATAAAAGTATCTACTACTAGGGTTGTATTATAAGTCTAACTAACTGTGCCCGCGACTTCGTCCACGTTCTTATTTACTTCATTATTTTATTTAATATATTTTTAAATGAAATTCTAAAATAAACGTAGCCTAAGCCGTTCGTTATTAAATCAGCTGTCTGCCAGTGAAAGTCCCATTAAAATCGGTCCAGCCCTTTCTGAAATTAGCGGATACAAACAGACAGATATACATACAGACAAAAATTCTTAAAAATTTTGGTATATGTGGTACCTTGTAAACATACATATGCATTTAGTAAAAATCGGTTATTTCAATATTAGATACAGACCCCAATTTTATTTATTTGTATAGATAGCGTCTTTTATTATATTCTACACATTTTCGATTAAATTAAGGGAAATTAGTGATTTATTAAGCACTTGTATTTGTGTGCGTTGCCCCAACGGAAAAAGGTTCATCAATAACTCCCTAATCGATGGATGCACAATTTTTTATTTAGGTACATAATAACACGACGTCATACACAAGTAGGTAGGTATCTGTATAACTCAAATTATGGAATTCGAATTTTTTCCTCTGGGGAAACGCACACCTTGAATTTAGAGACACTACAAAACGTGAAAGTACAAAATCAGATAATCATAGTCATTGTCGATATTCATTTAGATGCCTTTAGTACTTCGGACTTATTCAAATCGCGCCACGTTTTAATGAGTTTTTTTAAGTACATTTTCTTCGTTCTCCTAAACCCGGATTTGTGTAGTTACACCAATTCGACCATAGGATTGAACCTGGTTTCCCATCTGGGCGGCAAAGGTCAGATGGCAGTTGCTCTGCGTAAAAACTGACACCCGGGTAAAATCCCTTAGATTAGGCAGTTGACTAATATATCATCTGATATAAAAACTAAGGCTAGGACGAAGTAGAAGCTTGTCCATAATCATCCTCTAAACCCTGATGATAAGCTCAGTGGAAATCAGGAGAACTTCAGCGAATATTACAGTTAATCAGCATCATCGTAATGATCAGTGACAACACTACTTACTGACAAAAATGTGAACAGACCCGTTGTCTATCCCTGTGTGTATATAACTAGCATAATACAACTACCTGGGGCGGGTCGTTAGTTAAAAATAAGAAAAAATGTACGTAATGCGTACCTGCTCACCAAATCAGAAAAATTTGGCTCTTGAAAGACCGAAGGACCCCGGGATGATCGTGCTTTACAAACTTTAAAACCACTCTACGAGTGATGTAATGCGTAGTGTAATGAAACATGTAATGCACCTAATCTTATACACATTTAAAATTTAAAAACAAATTCTTCGGGTAATCTTCCGCGAATCTTCGAATCGAAAACGAATGTGTTCTTGTTGCAATTGCAATATAAAGAGAGCGATTAAATGGCTATGTCCCATAACTATACCTATTGAATAAGTACTTTGTGGTATTCTAGGGATCAGAATGTGTACTACCATATAATAACGGTGTATATAACCATTTGCTTGGACGCCTTTAAGCCCGCCGCCTATTCACGCGTCAAAAGGGGTCGCGCTCGACGTACGCCCGCCGCTTTTGTGTGTACCGACACTATCTAAACGAATGGACTTTGTTACAGGGATGCGATATGTTTGAATCCTGTGGAAATACTCCGGTATAAAATGTTAAGTTCCATTAGGGATCCTGCTATACATAGGGGCACAATTAAAAATTAAGGTATTCGTGTTTTTGGCATAAATGGGCACAAAATTATAATTGTTATTATTATTACCAGTGGCAGATTTAGGCTTACTGACGCCCTAGGCCCGGTCTGATACGCCGCCCTTTTTTACGAACA
>DVZL01003054.1:0-14465 GCA_018236625.1 Lasaia peninsularis
CCTGTGCTCACCTCTTACGAGCTGCCTGGGTGGAAGGCAGTTGGCCTATTCTACAACGGAACCCGGACCAACACGGGATAAAATGATAATTGCAGATAATGATATGCAATCCTTCCTGTAATTTGACTCACGTGTTTATTTAATATACGAATGTAGTTGATGTTGTATAAGCAATACAACTAAGTATTTTATTATGAAAAAAATCTAGTCCATTAAGTGTAAGGAATGCGCTGAGTCAGCTCAATAATTCACAAAGCCCTCGGCTCGAGTATTGTTTCCCTCGTTTCGAGAGCACTCAGATTCTGTTAAGTGCTCAAGGAGCAAGACACTTCAGTTTCGGAATGTCGTTATCAGCGTTATTTGAACACAGGATTACGAACTTAAGACACCCATGATGTTTATGTCATACTTTTACTTACAGTAAAAGATTAATAGAAATATATACAATTTATATAATATTAAATATTATGTTTCATATTATTATATCTACCGGCCAGTGCTATAAATAATAAAGAGATCACATCGATTCTTTTTATATCTCCCCTCCTAAAAAGACAATAACGTAATATTGTTATTGTTCACTAACTAATCTTGATTATTATAGTTATTATTATTGTCCTCCCAAGATGACAGTAAGTTTCATGGACATCTTCGATAAGACTTTTGCTAAGTCCTTCTAATAATACAATTTTTTTCCTATTCTATGCCAGGGTTTAAAAAAATAAAGTTCTGTCTTCTCTCCTAGTACCTACATCAGGAATTTTGACAGTTGAAATAGAAGTATTATTCTTTAGTGGACGTCCTCTTTTCTTTCCTCGTCTTTAAAGAGTAATTCGATTTTGTTTGGATTGTTTTACATTGTATAATTTCAATTCAATTTTTATAATTTTTAAATTTAGTTTTATAATAATGTATGTTCCTTTAGGATATAAAGAAATAACTCTAAAACTGCGTTTAATCTGTAAATAGAGAATAACTAAGTACATTTAAAACCGTTATTCAAATATAAATATAAGTATAAATCATCTTGTATCAAAACTAATTTTTGTATATTGGCATTGACAGAATGTCAATCCAAAAGAAACATAATAATATTATATATTATGATAACCGGCCAGTACTATAAATAATAAAGAGATCACATCGATTCTCTTTATACATATATCTATCCGAGGGTGGTGTCGAAAGTCTTCGAAACGGGCGTGTGTGTATGAAAAAATTAATCAACGTGAAGGAAGCTAGATAAGCGTGCAGGGATCGTGAAACTTGGCATTCTCTCTGCCTATCCCACAAGGGAAACATAAATAACTTTCAAAGAGCAGATATTTTTCCGACTTAATACTTATTGCGTAAAAACATACCCTCTTTTTAATGTAATCGGTTAAAAAGTAACCTATATGTTATTTTCATAATAATAGATAATCAATTCACTCATCACAATGTTACAAGATGGAACTAGTATAAAACATTTAGATGTAAGTATATATTTAAGATATTTTATCTAGAACTATACTGCCCGTCACGAGAAGGTAATTTTTTTGTAAACAAACTTCTTTTACCAAGTAAACATTTTTAGTGCGAGACATTAATGAACTGACCATATGATAAAAATATATACGGGTTATATGAAAATATAACCTTTTTAATTTAGTCTAATATTATTTGACAAGTACGGGGACGCGCCGATCTCAGGAAATGCGAACCTTCGGTTCGCTATTTTGAAATAAACGTCATTCGAGTTTTGAATACGCACTAATATGTTTCATTGCTTTATTAAAATCGCGGATTTTGTTGTTATTATTAATTTTGTTATTTTTTTCTTATCACTTTGTTACTGATACTAATTTTGTTAATTGTTGCCTTAATTTTATCGTTTTTGTTATTTGTTATTGTGTATTTACGTATAATGGAAAGAATAAATAATATTAATATCATTATTATTTCAATTTCTATTCGTATTTTTCTACGGATGCTTGCAACAATTCCTTTACTAATATTATTTAGAAAAATAAATACTTTTTTCTTTAACCCAAATGTTAGTAACTTCTGAACGTTTGTTTACATAATTTGTACCTTCTGGTGACAGATAGTATAGTCTAACATTGTGAGATTCTGGTGCCTGTAGTAGGTGTATATTACACCTGTGTTGCAAGTCACCAGCGCTCCTCCTCCGGAAGACAGTCTATGTTATTAAAATTACTGAATAACAAGGCTGAAAAAGTAAGTTTTTAAAAACTTTTATTTAACTTGCATTGTATGTATATAAGTATGAATGTTTGGGTGGATTTTGAAAATTCAATTTTGAAGTAGATGTCTTCACCCGATTAAGCTGAAATTTTGTACACACGTTTAATTTGAATGACAATGCACGATATGGTACATGACTTCATTCTAAATAATTTGAATGTGTGGGAGAGAGAGAGTGCGTGTGTGTGTGTATGTAGGTATGTGCCTGTGTGTGGAAATAGTATCCTATATAGTATCATCTATAAACTATCTTACTGGAAAGTTCATCCAAATCCATCCAGTAGTTTTTTCGTGAAAGAACAACCATAATACATACATCCATCCATACTTATTAACTTTCGCGTTTATTGTAATACAATAATTGAGATAATAAATAACAAGCCTTGGACCGTTATTTATTGCAGTTGCTTCTACAAAACCCTAGTTATTGGCCGAGGGGTTCGCGTACACGCCTAAAGAGCCATTCGCGTGGCTCCAGTTGGATTCCCGACGGGGCTAACATTTATATGATTTGGGTATTTGATTTAAAAAAAGTACCTTCACGCCTATTATTCTCTAAGTTGTAGGCAGAGGTGCGCTAGTATATCCACGACTCGTTAGTCCAATAGATATACTAGAACACCCACGATTAGTCAAGGTACTAGGGCCCATGATGTAATAGATAGCAAGCCTATCGTCACTTCGGGCACATTCCAATCCCAGGCAATGTAATGCTTACCTACTCAAAAAAACAAAGAAGCGTCAAAGATAGCGAATGTAATAAGGAACGGCTTAAGCTACTTTTATTTTAGAATTTTATTATAGTAATACATAAAAAAATTAAACAAATAATAACGCGAACGAAGTCACAATTAATATGAGCAGTGATTAGTGTATAGTTGGTAGGGTACGTTTAGAAAAGCGACAAATATGTCAGCCATTGTATACACGTTGGGTGTGTGGACCCTAAGCACCCTAGACAGGGCAAGGATTTCATTTTGCACCCCTCGAGGGTTTTTAATATGAAATGTGTAGGGTGTTAAAATGTTTACCGTTGACAGTTTAAATATTTTTCGTGACTCCACAAGTTACTTAGAAAATTAGATTTTTTACACCTACCCTTCTCAGTTTATCACAGTCTTAGGTTGGTAAACGTCTAATGCCATCGATTAACAGTGAGGATCGGATTCGATGCCCGGCGGTTGCAAGCATTTATGTGATGTCTATATTTCGGCTCTGGGTGTTTATTAAATTAATGTTGGTATCTATTTAAGTTTTACTTCGTAGTGTCGTCTAACAACTGTAATATTGTTTGGAGTGAACTTTCTTTTTTATTTTAAAAGAAAATTTATCTCAAGCCCGGGGCAAGTTTTGAGATTAGATATCTTGTCTATAAGCCCTTTGTTTTACGCTTCATCGTGAAATCTTTGTACTTTCTTTTCTTTTTTATCTCTTATTTTAGACAAATCAACTAATGTTTTTTTGTCGTGTGTGGTGAGTGAACCCCTATTCATGATGTAGGTAGGTGAGGTAGTACATATCAGGAGAATACACTCCTAACAGCGACTTGTCCCGAATATTTAGTATTGCTAGCTTTTTCTAAACTAGTTAATCTCTCTTTCTGTCAATTTCGTGAAGTTGAAAATGTTAAAACAAACAGGCCTTGTAAAAGTGAGATAGATGGTAATAAGATAATTATGATAATGATAGAGTGCTGTGCAGCAAATCACTCGGGTAGGGATCCATCGCCTTACATATTCCTGATGCCATAATTTACTGTCGTGTTCCGGTCTAGAGAGTAAAGTAGCCGGTAAATTGCACACAGGATAGCGACGCATCTACAACATCTATATTCTATAGTGTCTATAGGCCACGGTTGTCTCTTACCATCAGGAGACCCATGAGCTTGTTCGTTACCTTATAAAAAACAAAGTTACAGACACACAGTCAGCTCGTTATTAAGAGTGTGATCTCCAGATACTAAGCTTCATGGTCCTATTATAAATATCGACTTTATTTCCTTGTGACATTTTTATTTTTAAATTTAACAAAGAAAACCTCATTCCAAAAGCATTAAATCGAAATACAGTTCCACGAAGCGGCTGGTTTCCAAAGCTTTTCACCTATCATCTTAATAGTTCGGCGTGATAAGAATTACCGTTCTAGAAACGTCAAAGTACGATTTAAAAGTCGTGCCTATTCTATTACGAACAATAACAAGACTGAGATACATCTTGGCCATTTTATGAAGCACAAAAGTCCTACTTTCCAATACTCCGTCAAGCTGTTCTTTAAACTTATTTATGAATTAGCCATACTAATTCTCTGAAATCTGGACTTGCGAAGAGCAAAAAACGTGCCTCCACGATATTTCACGACTGTAGATATTATTTCGTATTTCGTGTGCACGGTTTTAGAATTGCCTGTAGGTTGGTATTGCCAATTTATTTACGACTAGCGTTAATCCGCGATTTTGTCATTCAAGTCGAGGTCAAATGGTTAGCGCTTTGGACTCAGGTACTTTTCGGTAGCCTATTTATAGACCAAGTTTGAATCCCATATACATTTTTCTAACTTAAGTACATTTTTTGAGTACTTTTACGGGGTAGGAGAACACACTGAGGAAATGGGTTTCCTCAGTGTGTTCAACCTAATTGAGCCTGGATTGAGCCTAGTTGGATTTTGCGTTACAGAGGTCAGATGACAGTCGCTCTGTTTAAAAACTGGTGGCCTTCTCAAACCCGCTAGATTAGGTTTTAGGGCACCATTAACATCTTTATTGTATTATAGGTTACGAAAATTTGTTATAGTCTGAAAATCTACCTACTTTTTTGCCTATAAATACCATATACATTAAAAATAAGAATACAAAAAAAAAGAAAATATTTTATTTCACATAGATATGTTATAGACCTTAGGTACAAGCGATTCTTGTGACACGTCTATTCTAAAAATTACCACCGGATCGAAACGCGGCCACTCACTGAGAAGATCTGGCAGAAGAAACCCAACGGGCTTTTTTTTTCTTATTTTCTAAATAAATAAATTTTACATTCTACAATGAAAGAGAAGCAATCAATCCCCAAGCATTTTTATCATCTACATATTCTGCAACATTAGATATAATAATCTTTTTTGTACTATTTAGATTTAATATTTTTTATATTTATATATCGTTCATATTTATTTAAAGGTAAAACTTATCTTGACAACAATTATTATTAAACTTCGTTGGAATTTGTTTCTACAACCAATTTGGGAAATATACACTCTAATTATGAACTTATGAGAATTAATTAGTTGAGTCATGATTAGAAAATAATGAGGGTATTTGTGATTTGGTTATGAATAATGATATTTCCTCAATTATAGTTAAAACGTAATAAAAAAGTTATTTTGAATGATAGATTCTTAATTTTTCATTGTTGACGTTTGCTGAAACTTTCACATATTCATATTTTAAATGAAAAAAAAAACTAATGCACTTTTTTTTGCATATCATTTATTATTGAAATTTATTGTTTAAATATCAAGGCTTCATATTTAAATAATAATTTTCAATTATTAAAATACATATACGTAAAATAAGTGAAAAAGGAGATGCGTTTTTTTATTTAAAATATATTTACAACAAATTGAATTTAATCAATAATGCTGGTAGTATGTGACGAAATGGGAATTGTAATGTGTGAATGAAACCTGTGTAATATTTTAGATATCAGCCTACAGCATAATTCTGTAAAAATGCTTTAAAATTGTAATAAAATAAAACAAAGACGTACTTACGAGAAACTATAATAGATTTAAAGATACGTCTTCACTAATATTGTAAAGAAGAAAGATTAATTTATTGTTTTATTTACTGAATAAACTCTAAAACTACTGGAACTAGTTAAAAAATCTTTTAAAATTATGGTGATAATAGTTTTTTAAACATCGCGCATTTAGTGTTAGATAAAAATAAACAATCGGCAAAGCGTGAGTCGGACTCGCGCACAAAGGGCACCGTACCACATCCATCAACTATAAATACATCAAAAAATCGCATTTTAAATTATGTAGCATTTTATAAGTATATAGCTAATACGATGCATTTTAAATTAATTGTCATCTGTTGTATACAACTAAAATTATTATAAATAAATAAATATATATATATATTATTTTTTTAACGTATGGGAGCCCCTTTAAATATTTACTTTTGTGTATGTTTTAGAATTAGTTGTTATTGCGGCTCCATATATAGGTACATCATCTGTGAAAATTTCAACTGTCTGTCTGTCGACAGTCAAATACACAAACAAACAAACAGACACATAGACAGACAATCTCAATAACGAATAAAAAGACTTATTCAACGAGAGTAAAAAAGTTTTATTTTCATGATAGACAAAATTTACAAAATCAGATAACACCATCTGATGTTGTGGTGTTTTGAATACGACATTATTTATTCATGTTTTAGTGTTCTCATAATAATTTTATAGCGTCATAAATATTAAACATCTTTTAGTCGCCACGATACTTATTTCAGTGTCTATTTGCTGTAAATCATATATATCCTAAATGTTGTGTCTGTTTTAACTAATCATAGAGTAATTAATAGATAGGATCATTATAGATAAATTAATGTATTTATTAAAAATGCACACGTAAATAAATTTGATGAAAAATGATTCAGCCCTATTTGAAATATAAGCAATGCCAAAAATTGTTCATGAACATGAAGTCTGTTTTTTTTAATTTTACTCCGTTTATAATATGATAAAAGAGTTATCGATTTTTAATGGCTTTATTATTCTAAAGAAAACTTCACACAAACGAGCGCTAGATCGGTTAACAATAGTTACTGCACCTTTTGTTTTCCCCGTATTGGACCAGATCTCCAATGTAGAATAGACTATCTACCTCCCTACCAGGCAGCTCGTAAGAGGCGAGTCCAGCTTAACTGGGCCACTCCCGATAAGACCACTGGGGATATAGTGCTTCGTGTGTGTGCTCGCTGGGGTAAGGTACCACAGCATTACCTATTCCTGCCTTCATAATAGTCGCCTCTGTCGTGTAACGGTACTGCTGTCGCCTGTTAAGACCGTTAGCTGCGTGGATTCCCAGATTCAATTCCCAGGTCGAGCAACTTTTTTTAAAATGTTTTTCAGATTTTTCTGAATAAGCATTACATTGCCCGGGATTTGGAATATGCCCGAAGTGGCGATAGGCTTGCCACCTATCACAGCCCTAATCTTGGCTAATCGTGGGTGTTCTAGTATATCTACTTGACTTACTAGTCGTGGATATACTAGCACACCTCTGCCGACTCCTTCGGGGATAATAGGTGTATAGGTACTTGTCAAGGCTCCCTAAGTAAGTAAGTAATTACTTGTAAAGTAATCCCTATCAGATAGTCTAAGTAGCATAACGTCAAAGAAAGCGAAACGTCTAATGAGCAATCTGCCTAGTTAGCTAAACGTCCATATAGCAAAACGTCAAAAGATTTGCAGATACAACACAACCTAACCACAGACAATAATGCACCGACAATATCTATGGTGTCTTTAGGCCACGGTTGTCTCTTACCATCCGGAGACCCGTGTGCCTGTCCACTGTCTTATCCCATACAAAGAATTACCTTAAAATAAAGTACTTCATATACTGTTTGCAGTTCATTTAAGTAACGTATGGCCTTAAACCTAGTATTTTTTGCAGTTTTACTTCGCTTAAATTATAAGACAAAAGAGTTATTGATTTTAAATGGCGTAACTAAGTTGACCTTTATGTAGATGACGACATAAATGTCAACTTAAGCTAAAAAATCTTTACGTAGGTGAGAGAATATTGTTAGATCAAGTAACAATGGCTTTTGCAATGTTTTAAATTTAAAATATAGTATATAGATTGTTTGCTCTGCAAATTTAGGTGACGTATGATTACTGTACTGCTTATTTGTAGTTTTCCTCTGTTTAAATGATTTGTAGCAACGATGTGATTTTATTTTATTATTTCTTTGAGGAGACTAAAAAGCCGTTGAGGGTACTTTTTCGCGATATCTTTTTTACCACGGAAAAACGCAGCAATACCCGCAGACGACATCTAGTAAATTATTGGTTTGGAAATCTTAATTAGAGCGTCATGCTTTGGTAGATGCGAAATGCCGAAAATAGATTTTGAGTAAACATCAAGACGAAAATATCACAAATGTGATTAGTAAACAAGTAGACGTATCTACTGATTTCAAGAGATATGCACCGCCTTTAGTAACCAGCCAGCTTTATCTTGTAAGAAAACGCGAATACAACCACTTTTCTATTCAATTTCTATTCATATTTCTATTGAACGGGAGATTGCAAAATAATAATTTTATTTTTAGTTAAAATATGTTTTTAAAGTATCGCCTAATTCTGTCAATTAGCTTTCTATTGTCGAATTTCTGATTTGAAAGTACTAAAGGTACATAAACAACTAACGAGCAAGCATACGCAGCTTTGGTTGGCATCTCTTAATAACGATCTCTGGGGTTAAACGCTACAAAGCTGAACTTATGCTGACTATTATATCCATTACTAGCCATCTTCAAGGAAATAATAATAAAAACTCAATAAAAAAACGAGATAAAATAGATACAGATAAAAACAGAAATTCTTATAATCAGGAGTTCTTCTGTTTAAAATGGTCTTCATCATCTATTTAAGCGTTATAGATTATAGATTGTCTATGTTAAGAAAATAGCAACGTCATGAACCTAATACGTTTTCGGCCAATCAAATCGCAGTATTTCAAATTTCGAAATATATGCTTTGGATTAGCCAGGGACGTACTTTGTCAACGTGCACAAATTTTAAATGAAGGTAAAAGTAATAAAACCGGACATAAATGATTATTTGTTAAAATTTATTGAGTTTTAGTATTAAATTATATATTTCACTAACTGTCACTATTCGGCTACGAACAAACTGTTTCACTTCCCGGCACTGAACCTTAACGCGTATCCGATACGCGTTTATCCGAATAAATAAATTTGAGAGTATTATAATGCTTATTTTAGTTCAATTTCATACTTTTTGCTCTATTAAAAATTTACTTCTTAAGATTATCCCGCAGCTTATAAAAATGGAGAGAAGCAGGAAAATTATTAAAATTGGTCACAAGAAATATGTCATATTAACTGACAGATAGACAAAGCAAATTGTCAAAAACAGTCCTACGATGGATGCAAAAGGCAAAGAAACTAGATACCTTGATGTAGATTTTTTTTATGTGATAAGCGGCATACAAGCATACAATTCTGTGGAAGGTAAAAAATAGTCATGACTTATAAACACAAGAGACATTACTGGTGCGTCTTCGTCATCATCGCCGTCACCACCACGGAATACTACAATGACGCTATAACGATAAAATTAAGTAAATGTATCAATCTGGTCTAGCTGCGCCGCACTTTAGCCCTACAGCTAGCGTGCGATTGGATTTGCAAATTGGATTGATAAAATTTTATATAGAGTCCTCTAAAAACTAGTTTATTTTAAACTAAGAAGAGATTAAAAACAACATAGGTATTTATTGGTTGTCAGATATGAAAACTATTACCTACATGCCTGCTACTATACCGACAATGTCGAATTTCGGTCCAGATCGCAAGATTTACACATCAGGTTTAAAGCCCAAGCCAGAAAATATTGACCAACCTGTAACATCTATGGTGTTCATAAGCTTGTCTCATACCTTCAGGAGAACCGTGTGCTTGTTCATCATCTTATCGCATAAAAAAGAAAACTTTAATTTTGTATTTGAATAAGAAAAATATATGTATGTAAATAAGTATAAACAAAAAACGTAAATATGTACGAGAAATATGTACGTATTAATCCACACGAAGCTAACAACACTACAATTAATTCGTACATTATTCCGTTTATTTATAGTCATGTACTAATAACGTAGCCTTGAACCTACGAGAAAGACTTGCGAATCTGTGATAGCAGTTTCTCAGTGCATGACCAGAGTTATAAGTTTGCACTCGAAATAGAAGACCTTGCTACACTTTCATCTACTCACTTCACAATTACTAGACGGATATTAAAGATTCTTGACAAAAAGCCTGAATCATAAAAGAGTTCGTAATAAAAATTCTGAGGTAAACATACGACATAGTGACTTGTACAAAATGTTTTTCAGTCAAGGAAAAGTTGACGGCAAGCGCGAGAATGAAAGATAGAAAAGCTTTGAAAACAAAAGGGGGCAAAGTCCTCACTTTTGCCCCGTAAAAAAACCAGAAACAGTAAGTCGTAAACAAAAGATGTTAGAGGTGGAAAATTGTAACTACAGTTCTACAGACAATAGTGTAATAATAAAAAAGAAGAAAATTCTACCTAAACAGATAATAAACTTTAAGTAGATAAGGTTTGGATGTGTTTGTACAAAAAAACCTTTGGTTTTTATCATATTTCAAAAATTACTAATCTAATTGCTATAAAATGTACAGAACTTTGGAGTAGATATCACACAAATTGAGAATCATAAAAATCTATTTGTAATTGACGGAGTAACACAAATCTACAAATAAATAAATAATTGAAAACTCCATATTAAAGCCGGTTAAATTATTATTGTAAAATACGTACATATTACTCACTTATCATCTTGTTAATTTAATATTTATTAAGTAGATTGCTGATATCTAATATATTTAAGAGATAATATGTAATAAAAATCCGTTTAATTACTAAATATGAAGTTTGTAATGGCATCACTTCCTATGCCTCCATTTGAATGTACAAAAAATTGTCTCACAGATGGGTTTCGAGATATTGAAAGCAGTAAAATTGTAATCCGTACTAATATTATAAATGTGAAAGTAACTCTGTCTGTCTGTTTCGCTTTCACGCTTAAACCACTGAACCGATTTTAATGAAATTTTGTACAGAGATAGAGTAGACCTTGAGGAAGGACATAGGCATACTTTTTAACCGACTACATTAAAAAGACGGTATGTTTTTACGCGATTAGTATTATAAGTCGGAAAAATGTCTACTCTTTGAAACTTGTCTGTATTATTAAAATAATTCACGCGGGCGGACAGCTAGTAACGCAATAAAAATTGTAACGACTACTGGTGATAGAGTGTGCTGTGCAGTTACTCGTCCTGGTAGGGATCAACCGCCTTACGTGTTCCTACCATCAAAACGACATTGTCGTGTTCCGGTCCAAAGGGTAAGGAAGCCGATAGACTTACACGTAAGGTCTAACAGATCTATCAAAGGGCAACCTACAAAATCTATATTGTCATAGGCCACGGTTGTCTTTTACCATCAGGAGACCCGTGTGCCTGTTCGTTGTCTTATTTTATAGAAAAATCGTCGTTTTGCTTCAATAACATGATAATATTAACGAAAACTACCATATGAATTCTAATCTAAATCAAGAGAGAGTGATCAGAAACACCAACTTTCAAAATAAAATTAAACTTAGAAGTAATGCATTAAAAAAATCGAAGGAGATTACATAAACAACACATATTCAATTATAGAAACTCCGCCTTTTGGGAGCCATTTTTTAATATTTGAAAAAAGAATTACTAAAATTTATTCAACATTCCACGACATAGAATTCAAGTTGGTTTCAGTTCAAAGAAATTATTTTCTCAAAAAAGAACATACAATTTGTTCACTTATTTAGAGAAACATAGTGTAATTACTTTGTTTAATTTTGGCATGGTGCCTATCGGATTGATGTTGATTTTTTGCATCCAAATATATGTGAAAGATATTATATAATTTAATAATTTCTTATATTTCTAATAAATATTCTTTTAATTTAATTTTGAATCACTACTTTTTATACTATGTGCTAATTCATTGTATAGCTGTGCTCCTTCAAATTGAATTGTTTTTTGTCCATAAAGCGTTCTAGTACAAGGCAACTCCAGATTATTCCTACTTCTAGTATAATATTTATGTGATTTATTATTAAAGGTTGTTTGCAATTTTAAAGTACGTGTCAGTATCTTTTTGATCAATACACATATGTTGTAAGTATATAATTGCTGTATATTCATTAGTTTAGTCTTAGAATAAATTATCTTAGAAGACGTGTCGTAGTTATAATTAAATAATACTTTTGGTTTAAAATCTGAAACCTGAAGGTTCATCTTGAAATATGGTAACCCTTTCTACGACCTAAGGAAACAGGATAACTACACTAATCTAGTGTCTACGACGGCGTAGGAAATACGAACTTCCTGTAACCTGCTACCACTTACACCAAGAAGTCGTTAAGGCATGACCTCACCTAATGAAACTGTCAAAACTGGGCCACAGTCAGAAGTAAACACATAAAATTACGTTATTTTTAGATTCAAACAATGTATAGATCCGCAATGTAAAAGTTGTTTATCTATGTTACAAAAACATACAGTCATAAATACTTTATCTGTGTAAACCTAATGATGTAACTCGTAATAATAAATTGATTGACGTTATATAGCAAACTCATATTACATCAATCAAAAACATGAACATTTTATTTAGAACTGGCGCTACCAAGAAATATTGTACGCATTTTATAACATCAATAAGATTATTATCAGTAAGATAGCACAAAGGAAACTATATAGGTATAAATAAATCACTTGTATTATAATGTTTAATATCATTCATAATGTACTGCTATAGTACCTAATAGGTTTTGTTTTACAATTTCATATCGCGATGAATCTCTACATATTTGTCATTTTTTAAATTTTAAGATGCATTTACTTTTAAATTGCAATATTAGCACACAGAATCAATATGTTTGTTGCTTAGGTGGAAACTGGGTAATTAATTGCGTAATTCATCACAGGCTTCCTCAATGCAGTTACAGATAGAATTTTAGACTCTATCAACGACGTATGTAGGTCTTTATATCCCCTATAGAATAAATACAGCGTTTCCTAATGAGCGTATTATATTTTAGACGATCCAAAAGGATATTTAGTCGTTTTCAGTTTAATAAACATCGTATTGACGTCATAAAGATTCACTTGCAAAATATTGAAAACAGTTGTTTACAGTAATTAAGCACATACTTACTCTATCCTTCAACTGCGTGTTATATATTTAAGTAAATAAAGTGCATACATACGGGCACTATCCTATCCGGGATGCCGGTGCGGGTTATGCATTCAGGTTCCTTCTCCCAAATCGTTCGTATTCGGGCAAATATATTCAAAAACAAGTAGGAACAAATTGATGCGGCCGGCTGTTTATAAACATTGAAACAGTTGAACGTACAAGTATCGATCAATACCGCGTCGAGCGCACTCTGAACGCCAGAGCCACGCCGCCGACCTCACCTGCCGTGCGGAATCTGCAGATTAGGTACACAGTGCACTGGACCGCGGACGAATGGTAAGGATAACGAGATCTGGAGCGCGGTGCGCGCACGTACTTAGCGGACGGCTGGCGGCGGCCGTGTGTGCGCCGCCCTAGCGTTACGTCACGGCCGTGACAGCTGGCTGCGGCGGCGCGCACCGTCGCAGCCGTCGCGCGCGATCGTCGCGCCGCGGCGCCACCGTCGCGCTCCGCGCCGCGATCGATAACCGCACCGGCCGCCGCGCTCTACATCCACGCTATCTCGCCGCACATCGCTACTGAGCACCGCTTCCTCAACCCAATATCTAGTCCCCCAACTCTATTTTTATCAACTGCGAGTATCGCATCCCTAAACGTTAGGACTGCCTATTTTATAAACGAAATTGCATCATTAGCATTTAATGAAGTTGCTGCAAACAAGTGCGCTTAGGATATTAACTGCTCCGATCGACTTCCGTATTGCAGAGCAGGATATTACACAAGCAAAGCTTCCGCGGGAGATACATAATATGACATACACGTTATTCTTATATATTAAGACAACTTTTTATTATCAAATAAATATGTACTACCTACTATAAATCCACAATCAGTATGAATGGAAAGATTCATTTTTCTACAGACTTGAGAAGAAGAAATTCATCAAGTCTCCACACATAATATATTAATTTAACTTAAGCATTGTCGTGTTCCGGTTTGGAGGGTAGGATAGTCCCCAGGACACCTACAACATTTATGATTTCAGCAGACTACGATAGTCTCTTTCCATTATGAGAACCGTAACCAAATTTATGAGAAGTAAGTTTTGACCGCCTCGTTGACCGAGTGGCTAGCGTACACGCCTAACCGCATCGACTATCCGCGAGGCTCGGGTTCGATCCCCGACGGGGACAG
>DVZL01003055.1:0-14465 GCA_018236625.1 Lasaia peninsularis
ATCTATGTTAGGAAAAATCTATGTTAGCAATTAGTTGATAGTTTTTTTTTACGAGTATTCTATATTTCAGAATAAAACTGGTGAAAGCAATGTATTTGAAATTTTCTGAAATATTTTTCAGATTATTCTGAGGAAGCATTACATTGCCCAGGATTGGAATATGTTCGAAGTGGCGATAGGACTGCCACCTATCACATCATGGGCCCTAGTACCTTGGTTAATCGTGGGTGTTCTAGTATATCTACTCACGGGTCGTCGATATACTAACACACCTCTGACTACCTCTTCTGAGATAATAGGTGTGAAGATACTTCTTTTACCTGGTCCAATAGAGATTGAAAAATATTTTCTCTACATGCTTACATTTTCATAAATCTATCGATAAAAAATTCCATCCCTAGTAAAGCTGGTCGGCTCTCTCGCACGAACAGACAGTGTTATCAGAATAATGACAGATCTCAAGCTGAACGCGGTACGTGAGGCAAAAATACCGCAAGGAAACGCCGCACCGTTCCACGACGACAAACATTATTTATAACTTGATCTTTATAATTTTTATAACCTATATTTTATAATCGCTTTATACTCGAGCGTAGTTGATGACCGATTTTGACACACGTGGTCACAGGGTCGATTTCCTGGTAGGGTTGTTCTATGAGTTTTTTATGTTTATCTGAAAAACATAACTTTGTGGGAGACTGGATTGGTGCCCGATATGGCGACGGATTTGTCACCTATCATATCATATACCAGACCTATAAATGTCGTCGGCAGAAGTACAAATGTACTTGCGATCAAGTGCAATTGTACCTCTGCCCATCTATTCACGGTTATGGGCGTGATATTTTTTTTATCTAGAAGATTTAGACGCATGTACCATATACGCCAAGTATGTAAAGTACGTGAGATCAAATCAAAGACTGCCTACAAATAAATAGAATTGTGTCTGTATGTAATATTAAATTATGTTTACAAGTTACATATTATAGCAAAAAATATGTTTTAGATTTTTCGTTTGTCTGTCCTTTTGTATCCGCTAATCTCTGAAACATCTGTAAAAAGGTATGGCTTAGGCAACTTTTATTTTAGAATTTCATTTTATTAAAAATATGTAAAATTAAATAATTGAATAAAAACGCGGATTAACTCGCGGGCACAGCTAGTTTATTATATTTATGTTATATATTTGCGACTTAACTGGCCAATTTTATACTTCAAATAATGTAGCCCAACTTTGCTTATGATAATTTGATTTTATAATGGTTGTTTTGCCAAATCGTATTGTGCGACTCGATCAAACGCGACACACAATTCCCTCTCAACACACGTTTCGCTTCGCAACCGAAGCATCTTCAGGAGAACTAGATACTTCACTAGGTACTCTAGAGTCTAAATAAAAATTATATTTTTGTTTGTTCAAAGCAGTCAAAACCAAATTAATATTTTTGATCCAGTAGTACGCATTGCCATAATGTAGATTAAAACAAGAACGTCACAGTAACTTATTTTGTTATGCTCTTACGAGCTCAAAAAAAGTGTGTGTATTAACCTACAAGTACCAGGCGATCATAATGACTCAGGAGATTTTTATTGAAATTTTCCTCTAGCTTATGATTCAACGCTCTTTGCGATATACAGTGGAATAATCCAGAATTGCACGTCGCTAGATTATAATCCTTTTCTGTCTGAGATTTTGAGTAAAACTTAGCACATATCTCTGACCAAACCACACGAATTGACCTAACTTCAAAGTAAGCAAAGTATACGCTTGTGTAATGATTGTTGGTCAACGATACTAATACACAGAAAAAAGTACCTTCATTCCTATTATACCCGAAGGTGTATGCAGAGGTGTGTACTTATTTATTATATTCACGACTTTATAAGTCCAGTGTGTATTTCCACGATTAGCAAGGTACTAGAGACCCATGGTGTGATAGGTGGCAACGTTATCACCACTTCGGGAACATTCAAATCCCGTGCAATGTAATGCTTACTCAGAATAATCTCAAAAACATTTTAAGAAAAGTTGCCCGACCTGGGAATTAAACCCGGCAACCGATACGGCTAACGGTTTTAACAGGCAACAGCCGTACTATTACACAACAGAGGCTAATACATAGAAATGCTGAAATAACTGATACTGTCAGATGATAATACTGAATATAAACATCTACATATTACCGATATATTTTTTCATTACATAATATCTGTCGTCAAGAATCGAACCCGAGCCTTGCGAAAGGTCGATGGTTTTAGGCGTAAGTCCTCTCGGATTATTGAGACGATCATACGGATAAACTATTAATTAAGAAAGTCAACGAAACAGACTGATTTTCTAGTAAAAAAAAATAGATATACCTTTCTATACTTATAAAAGTTACATTGCCAACCTGAGCTATGGTATTAAGCCTCTTGCATGAAGTCTGGAACGCACCAATAGTACTGAAGTCGCAAGAATAGCTAGTATAGATGTCATTATAACACTCTTCCTCCTAGTCTAAAATCAAGAAAAGACAATCCCGAGTTTCTTATGCCGTATCTTCTCAATGAGTGTCTGCGCTCCGACCAGGTGGTAAATTTTAGAAATAAAAATTCTTTCTATTCTATGACCAACAAACAGACTCACCTTTTAAAAACTGCTTGAAGACCGAAAAAGTGACGAAAAGTGAAAGATAAATAAATAAATAACGTATTTTTAAATATTACCAAGTGTAACAATGATGGAAAATGTGTTAGCGGAGGTAAATAGTTGGAATTATTATAAAATGTATCCTCTTGGTCGCGGAAATAGTTTTCTGATATATATTGCATGTGTAATACGCAGGTGCATAAATATAAAATGTACGGGGATATTTTATTCTGATGGTAACCCAGCACGCTGGTTTGCCGGTGATAACAAACACATGTCATGCTTAGACGTTAATATAAATAAACTAAAAATATAATTTTGCATGATTAATTGACAGGCGACAAGTCTGTCATCAAATTAAGGGTAAATCAAATCTCAGACCACGTAATATTTAAGGGATATGAAGGGATAGGAACTGATAAGAGCGAGTTGCTCTACCCGAGCATCAAATTCGGGACCTCGTGCGTCAATGCTGGACATCGACTCCACTCGACCACTGAGGCGGTATTTACGACCAGACTAAATATTTAGTATGTACTTACTTATCAACCATAATCTCATTCATTTCGTAAAACGCATTTTGCATATGAAAAAAGTAAGTTTTTCACGTATGTATGTATTTAATCCGTTTGCAAAATATTATCAACAGGGGACGAAAGTTGCAAGTTTAAATCCCATCTAGGTTAAAACTTTTTTCCTTTCGTAAAACTTTTTGAAAATGTTTGGGTCAAAAATCTTATTCACACTTCGAATAAAAAAAACACAAATGTCAAAAGAATACTACGATGAAATCTGTGTGTTGGTACACCTGCCGGCAAACTGACAGGTCCCGACGTGATGACTCGGAAACGATAATTAATACGATCTCGCATTTGAGATTAAACTATCTTTGACCTCCATCTTGAATCATTCATAGTTTATTTTAACTGTTCCTTCTTTTGGTATGAACTTACGTAAAAATCTATTAAGTTTCACAAAATCATCTCGTCCTTGCCATTATACAGGTTAAAATGAAATCCTATTACTAAAACTCCGCTGTCCGTCTATCTATATTTTTATTCACCAGGCTGTATCTCATGAACTGCGATAGCTAGTCGATAGATTGTCTAGTCGAGACGATATTTTTACAGATGATGTAATTCTGTTACCGCTTTATAGGGTACAACAAATGCGACTTTTTGCCGTTTTTACAGATAATGAATGGTACGGAATCCTTCTTTTTTTTCGGCGATGGACAGTAATGAAATATGAAATAATGTTAATATCTAGATTATTTTGCTAGTGCAGTTGCAATAACTGATCTGGATTAGAATTAATTCTGAATAATAAAAAAATATCTTCTGTTAGTCGTAATTTCAATGTTGCCATTATGTTTTTTATTGTTGTTTTTCAGTTAGGAAGGTAGAGTAGCCGATTTATTCAACATAACAGCTTCAGGACCACAATGCACCATGAACATTTTTAAAACTATAAAAAATATAATCACGCCTATCACTAAAATGGTAGGCAGAACTACATATGCCCCCACGTTAAGCCGATGTAGGTTCCACGATGTGATAGCTGGCAAGCCCGTCGCCATATCGGGTGCAAATGATCATCCATGCAATTTTATGTTTCTCAGATAAACGGGAAAAACCAATACGAAGAAGTTGTCCTACCTGGGAAAACCCAGGATACGTGTGTCAAAATCGTATTTTTAGAAACATGTTGTAATAATAAAAACTTACCAGATTATTTATTTTTACTTTGGGTCCCTTTTCCGACGGTGTAGATCTTATGCTGTTACTCGATCGAATAGGCTCGCCGAAAGCACCGCCCTGTCTATTACAATGAACAATTCTTTCTAGAAGCGACAATTTTCCGCCATGATTTTTCTCACGGCTCCCGGACGGAGTAGACAAACCCCAAATCTTAGAATTTGTGACTAATTCGAAAATAATTATGGAACTCACTTCCGTCTTATGAGAAAAACCACAATTGCCGTGTTGCGTGCAACTCAGAAACGTAGTTATAAAAAACCTTAAGTAGCCTTGGTTTTTCTACACGAAAATCAACCTAACCACTTTGTTTTAGATTATAAAATCATTTATTAACATCAAATACCCTTAGTTATGTAAAACCGATACAAAAGTGACGTTTCTCACGCCATCTTTATTTTTTTGAATGTCATGTATTTTTGTGCGAGAATAAAAATTTATTATATGATTGGCGTGAAAGTAGAAGGCTGTTATTTTTTAAATTATATTTTGTAATGTGAGAATTTCGAAAAAAAAACAAACGGTTTGTACCGCGACGGTTGGTTCCGTATAGGCCTTTAATGGAACTGTATTAAAATATTTTTTGTAGCATCCATCTATTACAAAGACTCCGCTGCCCATCTGTTTGTCACCAGGAGATAACCACAACGTCGTCAGAGATACAACGACAAACTAACCACATGTCACATCATAGGATCTAAAACCGTCAGCTAATCGTAGGGACATATAGACCTCTGCCTACCCTTTCTAGAACATGAGCGTAGCGAAATCTATTTTATTTAATATCCTACACACTTATTACAATATATAATATATATTATATAATGTGTATATTTATGTCATGTACTTCACACGAGGTTCATCATTCTATGCCTAACCATCAGAAAACCATTCGATCCCATTATCAAAAGTTTGTAAACTAGAGAACATATTTTATAGGGCTCTATAAAACAAACTGTTGGGAATCTTATTGCAAATTAACGAAGGCAGCCCTTGTTTGTAAGCCGAGGCTTTTGTAATTGGGGTGATTCGAGATGCCGTGATCTATTATTTAAGTATAGACATGTGAGAATTTAATGCTTTTTGGATCAGCCTTTGAGTAACATTAAATTCTATAATAATTATAAACTCGTAAAATAGCACGATACACTTTTCATCCTAGGCACTTGGTGATACTCCATTTGTTCTTAATTAAGGTCATTAGTGGGTTTTTTTGTCAGTGCTATAAGTTTTGTCCGACTTAAAAAATTGTCATCTAACCGTAATTCTACGAAACCGGAGTCGGTACTAATTTACGCTAAGTGCTACCGACAGAGTTGTATAATTCCATAAGTCATAGACCTTTTTAGATACCCCCTCAAGACCCTTACATACCAAATTTCAAATCCGTTCGTCCAGTTAAATTTATTTCTGAGATCACCGGCATAAATATATAAATTAATATAAAAATAAATATATAACAATTGCTCGTTTAAATAATATTTTTTCCGTGGTTGTCTAGGTCTTTTTGTAGAAAAGACCATCCGCGCATCAGCTTAAATGGGTCGTTACCAACTAGACTACTGTAGGTAGAATGCTATTCAACTGCTAACCCGGGTAAGGATCCCTATTAAGCCATGATGAGATTGTCGTGTTTCCTTCCGGAAGGTGGTAGGTGATATACTTGCACATTAGGTCTAACACCCTGGCCGGACAACAGCAACTATTTATAACATCTGTGGTGTCTAGAGACCAGTGTTGTCGCTCCAGGAGGATCATCTTATCGGAAAGCCGTGAAAACGTGATTTTAATGATCATGGATCTCTATAATTCAAATCATTCATCCTTCTTTATATAAAAGAATCCACTTACGACGAGGAGTTTCGAGTGCTTGTTCCTTGTTATCCCAATTAATATTGTAAATGCGAAACTAACTCTGTCTATCTGTTACACTTTCAAGCCTAAACCACTATACTGATTTTGGTGAAACTTTGTACAGAGACAGAGTGGACCTTGGGTAAGAACATATGTTACTTTTTAACATACTACTTTAAAAAGAGGGTATGTTTTTATCCAATAAGTAGTATAAGTCAGAATATTGTCTGCCCGTTGAAAGTTATCTGTGTTATTAAAATAATTCACGCTGACGAAGCCGCGGGTGGAAAGCTACTATCCCATAAGAATACTAAAGAACTAATATTCAATACACTAATTATATTAATAATTGCTTCGATTCACTTTATCCAATTACGATCCCTTCACTCCAAGCATATGCCAAATTGTCTCACCCCTGACAACGCCCTCTAGGGGTAGAGATCGCGACTTATTAATTACAATTAGTGGAACATTATTCGGAACCCCAAAATATCGTTATATTTAAACTTGTTCGTCTCCTCGTATCTTTTATCTTTTAAACTAAATCTTTATAATTTAAAAGATGAAAAATGTAGAAAATAAAGTGTTTGATTATTTTTATGTTTTTTAAATGTTGTAAATAATAATGTAATAGTTTTTTAATATCAATTATCCTAAATGTAAGAATAACTCATTATGTATAAAATGATATATTATCAGACATAAGTATTTTCGTTTGGAATAAATAAATAAAAAAATTATCCGCCGCGTTGGTCGAGGGGTTTGCTTCGGGTTTGATTCCCGACGGCGACAGGTATTTGTGTGATGAACATTATTAGATGTCTGTATTTCCGGGTCTGGCTATTTATTGTTGTAAATATTTAAGTATTCTTATGTATGAATATAATTCTTACACCCATAACACAAGCAATTAATTTTGGGTTAGATCATTTTGTGTAATTTGCCTGGAGTGTCTGTTTGCTATATCTATGCATAATATATGAACGGATGAACCAATTTCGTCGGAACTTTCAATGACAGATAGCTTATGTAATACTAAATTAGTACAGCAAAGTAACTTAGTCTACTTTAATTTAAGTAGTGTGTAAAAATGTAATTCGCGAGCACAGCACTAGTTTTGATGTAAAAACGGAGCATACAAACAAATTAACACGATATTAGGGATGTGTGAAGTACAAACGATGAATATTAATATAGTCAATCGAATTTTACAGTTCAGTAGTCACGACTAATTTATACGATATCTTAATTTTTTACAACAATCGCTGGCTGACACATGCGCGACCAAAATGGGATGAAGATGAATTATTCAATGGATGCTGTGTTGCTTTTTGCGATCGCACCATGAATTCTCGTTGTTTGAGTTGTTTTAACAAGGTCGCTGTGTTATGTAACCTGTCAGTATGCGGTTAAGTAACATTTAGAAAAGTTAGGGTGAGGATGGGTTTGCAAGGATCTGTATTTTGAACTTTTTTATAAATTTAGACATAAGGGCCAGCGGATCAATTGTTTTATTATAATATTGGACATATTGAAAGCACAATTTGGCAACGCACCTATAAAATTTTCAAATCTATTATCAGAAAAAACCGTCTGCTTGTTTGCAATAAAAATCATATGACTTAGTAGTTCAAGAGATCTATGTGTTCAAACATACACTTTCCATGCATATTCTCAAGTTTTCGTTTTTATTATTACGAAATTCTAAAATTCTCTGTATTCTATCTATACAAATAAATAATATTGAAATGTCTATTTGTAATATTTGAACAAAAGCTTTTAGCTAAATGCATATTATATATGATACACGGTACATATAAATATATTTTTTTTTACAGTTTTTGTTTATCAGTCTGTTCGTTCCAGCTAATCTCAGGAACGGCTGGATAGATTTTGACAAGACTTTACTTGCAGATAGCTGATACAATAAAGAGGAACTTTATTTTATAAATGTGTGAAATAAAAAAAAGACGGACAGAATCGCGGGCACAGCTAGTTTTTTTTTTATATATTTGGTAAAAATATTGCCAATTTCATATTATTAAACAGTGGCAACACCTTGCACTTTAAGCAAGTGAGGTAAGCAGCATTTTATTTTTAGAAAATCGACAAATTGCAACCTTTAAAATTTTATTACACAACCTTTTGACAAATCATACGAATTGATTAACCCCTAGGTATAGTAAATATTTAATGTTTATGTGTATGGGTATACGACCAAAGGTAGAAACACATTATATACACATTAAAAATATGGTGATCACTCAAATGTCTGTTCACTCCAGGACATTTTCTAGCGCCTCGAGTATCTTCAATAATCGTCGTCTTTTGGTAGGTACCTACCTACTAATGGTAACCATAAAGATAAAGAGCATATTTTAAAAAAAAAAGTATCTTCACGGCTATTATTCCCGAAGGGGTAGGCAGAGGTGTGCTAGTATATCCAAGACTCGTGAGTCCAGTAGATATACTAGAACACCCAAGATTAGTAAGGCCCATGATGTGATAGGTGGCGAGCATATCGCCACTTCGGGCATATTCCTTTAAAACAGGTGCTATTTCGTTTGGTTCTACTTAAAGTAATCAACACCCATCGTAGAAAAAAACACTATTTACAATTACCTAATACAATTTACAAAAAAGCTAGAGTCTTGCTATATTTGTAGCTAACTTTACGTAAGTATAGATAGCATCTTAAACTATTACATTAGTACTATCAGCAGGTGTTGCCACTATGTAGATTAAATTACTGCTAATAAAAGTTACATTTGCCTCATAAAAAGCAAAAACAATAAACGTAATCATCAAATTCAATTAATTACCCGCAAATTAGTAATGGTAGTGTTTTTTTTTACTTATCGATAAAATTTGTATCCGAAAAGGCTGCATGCCCTTGCGTCCTTTGCAATAAAACTGTGTCGGCAAAGATAAAGACATTTCGTAAAAGTTGCGCGGGCTTTCACCTATACACGCAAAAACCATCAGATGTTTTCAACTTTTTATCACTACTGGGCTGAAGTTAAGTGGAAATATAAAAAACAAAATCTGCACCGAGAAATTAAATGAAATATGAGCTTTTAAAGCAAATCACCTGATAAGTTGACCTCCATTTTATGCGAGAAATTCGCAAATAACACCTTTAATGAGATTCTTTTCATATAATTCACCTATAACTCATTATGAGAGGACATAAATCCTTTGCGTAAGTCATTAGCAACCATTTAGTAACAGGGAGATCGATAAAAAGTTTACATCGACATCGATAAATGATTAGCAATCAATGGCGTTTCATTTCACGAGACAAATTTGTTTAATACTAAATACAATGATTTATAAATTATTAATGTATTTATAAACATGGCTTGCCTGCCCAAAGGCTAAAAACTGATCCCTATTACTAAGACTTCGCTGTCAGTCCCTCTATCTACGTAAATCTTTTGACACTATAACAACAAATACTAAACCCAAAATACAGTAAATATTTAAAGCTAGGGAATAATATACATTTTAGCCATATCTGTATAATATTAGCACGGAACCCTTCGTGCGCGAATCAAACTAGCACTTTGCCGGTTTTTTTTTTTCGAATATACAAGACAATATTTGCATTTATTTACATAATAAATTAATGCGTCAGACATTCACGGAAACACCTTATATAGTAAAAACTACTACACATGTCGTAGCAGTCTGTATTTATTTCTAGCCTGTGTGGACAATTTGTCAAAAAGAACACCATGATATCTGTATTTAAAAATTAATCGATTGGCGATAAAAATGTTTAAATTTGCTTTCGCCATTTTGAATTTTAAGTTTTTTTTTCAAGCAAAGGTTTTATTTCATACAGCCAAACTATGCCATTTTGGATGTCTCACTATATTGGATTCAAATGGAGTTATAACAAAGATAATAATTTGAGTAATATAAAACAAATGTGATATATACTATCTGTCTAATGGTTTGAAATTAGCTGTTTACGAAAATTTAATTTAAATCTATTTATTAATAAAATAAACGAAAGTTAAATAAAAAAATAAAATTTGACCTACTTCTAAGTCATTAATGCTTTTTATTTTTTGCTCACATCCTAACTGTTTTAATAAAAAAAATATAGACGGAAATTTTATAGTAATTAATAAAGTATAAGAGCAACTACTAAATCGAATCGTAGAATCAATTATTAATGTATAACCAGGTGTTATTTATGACAGCATTCATTTGGAGTGACTCGATAACGAATAGTAGAAATTTTGTAGTATGACTTTTTTCCTATTATTATTTGGATGAAACAGTCTTCTTCTTCGTTCTAGCCTTATACGATATCGGGGTCAACTACCTTATCTAGGGGATTTGAAAAAGCACCGTGTTTTACACAGGTGACTACCATCTAACCCGTGCAAACCAGAAGGGAAACCAGGCCCTATCCTAAATTATCACCCTTATTTGGATATCCCCCTCACAAGAACAAAAAGATTTGCTTCCTCTTTTATTATTAGGACGGTTAAGGATTGGAACTCTCTGCCTGGGAAGGTTTTTCCAGAACATAACAATTTAAGCGCCTTTAAAGAAAAAGTGAATAGGCATCTATTAGCTTAGCATGCTTCCACCTTTGACCCCTTCTTCACTTTCCATCAGGTAAGTTAAGGGTCACTATGCTATGCTATTTGTTATAAAAAAAAAGGTAGAGTTCGAATCCGGGTTTCCTCACGATTTTTGCCTTCACCATAAGAGCACACAGAAAATGTGCTTAAGTTAGAAATACTAATTGGCACATGTCGGGGTTCCAATCTGAACTATCTAAAAATAATGTTATTTTCCTGGCAATTCGCCAGGTTTCATTAAAAGTTTTCTTTTTCTTTAACAATAATTAAAATAAAGTAGCCGAATCGATCAAGCCATTCTTAAGTTACAGCGTGATGTAGACAATTAATATGGGTTCATTTTATCACTAAAAATATATTGATACAATCCTGTATAGATTTTCTGCCATATCTCCAAACATAGAGATATTATTAATAGGGCAGAAAACTAGGCTTCCAAGTTTCCTTTGGTTAAACGAGAGAGATTATAAAAGATCTTAGAATAGAGAGACCATGTTTTGTATAATACATGAAGCTATCTAGAAGGTACTATCTGAAGATTAAACTCCTAACGAAGACCTTTTTCTCCAACGTCTCCTTCTGCCAATTTGTGGAGTTAAAAAAGTCAAATCAAACCAGCTTTGTGAGAGTGAGTTAGCCGACCCGACGAAAATGAGATAGATGTTTAATATTGCGGACAGATTGTTCTTAGGAGTGTAATATCTACATAGTTTTATACTAAAATATTTATATGTAGGTCCCGAAAGCGGTGGATTGACGTTTTAATTTTAAATGAAAATTTTATGCGACCGTGACTGACTCCGACACGACGACAACTAATAAGTTTTTGTGCCATACGAACGTAAACTTATCGAGAAACGTACCTTGCCTTATTTATAAACAACTTTTATCTTTACGAAATATAATATGTATTAGCATATATATCAGAAAATATATGTCAAATAGATATAGTTAAACTAGCTGTGCGCGTGACTTCGTTCACGTAAATTTCTAAAATAACATTCTAAAATAAAAGTAGCCTAATCCGTTCCTTGTTACAATAGTCGTTTGCCAGTGAAAGTTCCGTCAAAATCGGTCCAGTCGCTTCAGAGATTAGCGGGTACAAACAGACAAACAGACGGACAAAAATTTTAAGATATTTTACTTTAGTATATGTAACTTGTAAATAAGTAAAAAGTTGTTATTTTAATATTATACAGACACTTCAATTAATTTATCTGTAGGTATGTATATCATTTAGATAAAGTTACACATCTCCAAAATTACCCATCTCTCTTATTCTCAGCTCTTAAATACATGTTTTGACTTTGTCAATTCCATGTAACGAACATAAAAAGAGGTCCAGTCTAGAGTGAGTTAGCAATATTACGCATTAGGGACAGGAATGTGGTAAGAGTGTTATCTTCGTAGGATAAGTTGATAATATTAATTTATAGACAACTGTTGTCAATGAAGTTAAAATAAAAGTCAATTTGACCGCAATCAAATAAAACCTTGACATATTAGTGTCAAATGTAAATAAAATGATGTGGGTACCATTTATTCATAAACAACTGTTGTTATATATGTCAAAATATAAATAAACGTCAAATGTTTTGATAATCTGAATTTGTTACGAACGGATATAGAATATTGTGGAGACTGCTTATAAACAACTGTTGTTATTTAATGAAAAATTCAAGTAGAAAACAACGTTGTGACCACGGCACTATGACCACTTGACGTATTTGTCACAAGGGAATATAGGGAGACGTAGAGACTGTTTATACTTTATTTTATACAACTGTTGTCAAAAAATATCTATCATGTTGATTAATTATTTTAATTTCGAATATATGTACACAAGATTTAAATCTCCTGTGTTTTCAAGCGTAGCCGGAGTCTGATTTTAACGCGCCAGGTTCCGGGTTCAATTCTCGGGCAGGTAAATTGTTTGTTGTTTTTTTCTTCAGATTATCTGAAAAAAAAAACTTTACCTGAGATTGATTTGTGTCTAATATGGCGATGGACTTGCCAATTGTTACATCGTGTGGTCTAATATTGTCGCCTAATCTTGGATGCAAATGTAACTCTGCCTATCACTTCAATGATACGGACGTAACAATATTTATTTATTAATTTATTTTCACAAGATTTAATTTCAGTTTCTATAACCTTTTAAAACGTACGTCCCGCTTATTTGTGCAAAGGGAAGAATATAAAAATTGTTTAAAACTTTTATCTAAACAAAAAAAACAAACGTCGTTTAAACACCAATTTTACGCTCACATTTATAGACAAATATCAACAATAGAATAATTATTCTAACGGTTTTAATGTTTGATTAACAAATATCACACCGGTAGCGCGTAAACTGTTTCTCTAAACACCACTTTTACTATTATTTTCAAATTATCAAGATTATTTCTTTGTGCATTTCAATAGCGTACCGAATCGGAGATTACGAGTGACATTTAGATTTAACCTTCAAATAACACGCAATCGTCAACCAATTTTAGATATTTTTTTGATTTGATTTGTTTTTGGTTAAAGCCATCAATCTGCCATTCTTGTTATGGCATGGAAAGGTTGGTTCTGGTGAAGAAATTCCTTTTAATAGAAAATCTTTATTTTGTCGACCATTTTTGCAAATAATAAAAACGAGATAACATGTAATTACAAGAGGATAAACAGTGAATATAATAATCGCTTAAATGTTTTACTATTTTTCGTTTGGTTTTATTAGACAATAAATGTATAAAAGTAATTACAATGATAATAGCCATTATATCACTTATATTATGTAAGAAAAATTACTAATTATCCTTAATTTTATATTATTACTACAGTCAAAAACTGGGATTATTTATCCAAAAAACATATTTCTCGTTATAACTCAAACTCCTCAACTAACAACATTATAAATATTTTAGTATACTTTAATATATTATTTGCTTTTTAATAAATAAGTTATGTTACAACTTATACAGCCAGTGCTATCAGCTTTTAAAATCTTCTCGAAAATATGCGTATAAGAGTTTAAAAGTAACTAAAATGTTTTTGGTTTATTTTTGTTATCTGTTTCGCTAGGTTATTATAACTGACAGCTCGTTATCTTGTTCACTTGTCGCACCATATCGATATGTTTTATCGATATGCTAATGCACGTCTTTAACTATGCATCAAGTGTTGCCATAAATTAGGTCATGTCAATGTTTATGGGAAAATGTAAAATGTGGATGTTTTATAAAGTTATTATACCTTCACGCCATACATAGTTGGTAATCGTAGCGAACTACTATTAGATAATGATACTATAATATCCCGTTCTTGATAAGGTTATAAGATTTAGTATCACTAATCGTTTAGGCTTATTAAAAGTATGCCTAAGTCCGTATATATTATAAATAGCCTGAATCAATAAAAAATATACTTTTACTCTTGTTATATTCTCCCTAAACCGTTATAAAAGTAATTTATAACGTTTGTTGTAAGCTGGAGTAAAATCTCGAGTTTTGGCTAATTGTTTAGTGCATACTGTATAATAGTTGCACAGATACTAAATACTTACTGCAAAGTGCGTACGTCACACGGTAAAAGAAAAAATATTTTAAAAAAGGAGCGCGTCTCCACGTCATTCAG
>DVZL01003056.1:0-14465 GCA_018236625.1 Lasaia peninsularis
TGTAATTAAACTTAAAAACTAGTGCAGTTGTGCCCTTTAAGCTTATATTATCTCTGTCAATACTGTAGCTAAAAAATCAGACAGATGGGCCTTTTTTTCTAATTCCGAATATATATAAAACTAAATTTCAGCAAAAGTGTTAGTTGTGCCCTTTTTTTGTAACAGCAGGTTTTTCTTCAAGTGGTGCATCTGGATCACCAAAAATGTGATCAGCAATATACTTAGCCCAAAAAAGTAAAATAAAACAGTAGGTAAGCATGAAATGTCATTAAATCAGGTTTTCACACAACTTTTCTTACCCTACAGATCATGTTCAACATGGCCACCTCTGTTTCTAATACATTGGCGCATCCATCTACGTAGACCAGTCTTCACTACTCCAGTGGTCAACGTTGTTCTAATTTGATTAGCTGCATCCAAAATCCTTTCTTTTAATTCTTCCACAGATGAAACTGGATTTGGCTTGCTGTAAACAAGACTTTTCATGCGCCCCCACACATGAAAATCCATGGGGGTTAGGTCTGGACTTCTTGCTGGCCATGGCAACGGCCCACCTCGTCCTATCCATTTGTTTGGATAATTTGTGTCTAGCCAGTCTCTGACACTTCTCTTGCTTGTTGTTCAGTCTCAATACGGCTCCGTGTGTCCACCCATCAGAGCCGTATTGCCCTCCGTGCAGTCGGGACTTGATGGAGGGTTCCGCCTGAGCTCTTTGAACTGGTCTTTCAGCTCATATAAAACGGCGGTAGTCCCGGGGCTCAGTGGACCCCTGCACTCCGCTGTGCAGGTAGAGGTGGGCAAGATCGGGAGAATGGCCTTTCTTACCTCCTCATGGCAACGGGTGATGTCCTTATGGAGGGCGCCCACCGTTCCTTTGAGGGTGTCCAGATCCTCCTTCAGCCCCCCGGCCTGATCAGCCGTAGTTGGTATAGGGGCGCTGCGTTGCGCCTTGATAGCCTGGGTCAGGCTCTCAATCTTAGCCGCTATCTGGGCTACTTGGGCCCTCAACTCGTCGACGAGATTAACCACGTCATGCGAGATTAGGCCCCTTGTAGTCCCCATGTCCTTTGCCCCTTTTTCTAGGGCCGTCATCATCTCCCCGTACCTTTGGGCCAGGGTCTCCAGGGATCGACTGTGTCTCTTCTCCTGTATCTCAAGGTCTTTAAACCGCTGGGCCTTGGCGCGCTCCGCCTCTGTTAGTGCGCGCGAGCGTGAGTCCGCCAACTTGAGGACCATCGAATGGAGACAGAAGGTCCCCGATACAATCTTTTCCCTGATTTCCCGCTTGATATTATTTGTGGACTTGGATTCCAGGGCCTCCTTAATTTCCAGGAAGAGCCGGGTGGCCTAGGCCGGCGCCCCGTTCATCCCGCCACATTCACTCACTCGGGCCGACAGTCCGCTGGCAGGAGTGCTGCAGTCGGTGCTGGGCGAGAAGTCGCCTCCCACAAAAAACAACGGCTCCTCAGCACCGCAAGAGGGTGTCTGAGAGGGGGTGGAACTTCTGTGGGAGGTGATCTCGCTAACCAGGGACGCTCGTCGGGCCATCGGCCCTGTGGCGGTGATTGATGTGAATCCGCCAGCCTCACCCAGATTCCTCCCGCTTGATAGAAACTACCAAGGGGGGGAGGGGCTTGATGTGGTTGTTGGTGTCGTAGTACTGACCAAACGCTCTGTTAATGTATCATCAGCGGTGGTAGCATCGGGGACTTGAGCCACCCGCTCCGGTGATGACGGCGCTTGTGAAGGCTGCGCCTTGTTGGAGGTCCTGTTTGTCCGTCCGCATGGCGAACGGACAGACACGCCGGACTCCTTAGTTTGCTTGTTTGTACTTTCCATTTTTTTTTTCCTTGCTGGTCTCCTAACAGAGCTCAATAAAAAAGGGGGGGTAGGTTTGGTCAGGGTCGATTCGCGGTTGTACCAGGTAATTATCTAAATAAAATGAAAAAGGTACCTTCACGCCTATTATCCCCGAAGTCGTAGACAGAGATATGCTAGGATATCCACGACTCGTCGGTCTAGTATCAATTCATGGATCCGATGTACTTCAACATTTTGGCGTTATACCTACTTATATGTAAACTGTCGGAAGAAGCCGCAGAAGCTTGCAATAAAGATATTCACAAGTATAAAGATAGTCATTCTAGAAAAATAAGTAAGACAACGACAAATGAGGATATTTTACATAATCTTCTGTTATCGTCTGATCCTAAAATCACGAGTCTTAGACCTCGAATGATAAAACATAATGTAATGGTTCTCTCTAAGCAAGCCCAAGAGCTTCTGCTACATTTTTCACCGGAACGAGAGGTACAATTTATCGATATCGGTAATTTACGAGACAATCAAGTGACAGCGAGTAGTTTTTGTAATTACGTGTACTTACATACGTATTTTCTAAGAAATTTAACTGCATATTAATAAGACTTACTTTTATTTTTTATGTAACTTTTTGTTTTGAAATTATTTTTTATTTAAAATATCATTAATGTTATTATGTATAATATTATGTATTTAATGTGTAATATTTGATTGACAATCACTAAAAAAATAAAAGTCGCAAGATTAAAAACAGTATTTTTTAATATTTTTTCGTTTTAATTATATCCTCAATAGGCAAGTATAGGCAAACGTTTACAGTGTATTCGTGTAGTATATAAGGTTTCAAAGGTTGATCGATCATAACTTAGCAGTAATTTTCTTCTTTTGATACGGCTCCATACAAAAAAAAACAAACAATGTTTTTTTGCCTAAACTACCGGGTTTACGAAAAGATGATACAGAACCACTTCAATTAAGCTTTAGTAGGTCTATCGATTGGCATTAAAAAAAAGGGAAAAAACCAAAAAAAATCCTAAGTCCGCCCTACTATGGTTTCGATCCACTGTGTGGCGGTTACATACTCGGAAAAGTAGCTGCACCGCTCTCTACCACCAGTAGTATTGTTGGTAATGGTGCACTTAACATATTATGCTTCCCTTTTACGAGCTATAATATAAACAAATGCATATCTATCAGGGACCTATATCAACATGGCGTAACAATAAAAATGTATCGTTTTGAATGGGATAAGACAGTTAACTCGCACAAGGGTCTCGTGGCCAGGTCTTCTGGCTACCCTACCCACCGGACCGGAACACGACAATACCATAATAATGGTAGCAGAAATAGGTAAGGCTCAATGAAAAACGTATTAACATAGTAAGTAATATTTATTTTGACTAGTTTTCAATTATTTTACAATATTTTGTTATTTTATAAAATAAAAGGTGCACAAGCGCGGCCAGCCTCGCGACACAGCTGTTGTGCGGCACACGACATGTGAACGCACAGTTTCATCTGTACAGTACCTCCGACGATATGACAATATGTTGTCTGTACAAATTTCGATAAGTTCTATCCTAAGGGCGACGTTATTGATAACGGGTAATTTTACGGTAATTATATTAATATACAAACGCCAGCGTCCTTTTTGAAGAAAACGAATGTCACCTGAAAAAATCAGTTTGAGAAATTTGAGCAAAATCAAAAGAACTTACACAAAAAGATCCGTGTTTCCAAATATATTTCACTGGCATTTGTATTATTTGTTATTGGCATCATTGCCGTCCTTTCTTCAAACGGTCGGAATGCGTTTTTAATAAATATTTATTTATTCATTTAATAACATACAACAGATTACAACTAATACTATGCTAATTTACAAACAAGAAAGAAAAAATAAAAATAGTATTAATGTTACTAATCCGAATGTTTTCAATGCAGGAGACCAAATGAAGAGGACATTTTAAGTATTATTTCTTGTCTCTGTGCACCTATTGAGGTTAAGTATCATACATCAGCAGTCAGGAGGCCAAGATCGTGTTGTCCTTACATTTATAAATAAGTACAATCGATGCAGAAGTAGTTGCAGAGTCACTAACCAAGGTTGAGATACATTTAAACAAAACCTAACAGTACACCATATAACACTCACTAGAGTTTACAAAATAATAATTATATAATTAAAAAGGCCGTCGTGAGAAGCTACAAATTATGTAAACAAACTTCTTTTACCAAGTAAATATTTTTACTGCGGGAAAATAATGAACTGATCATATTCAATCGAAATAAAAATCTATATTTTTAATTTTTCGGGTTATATGAAATTAACAACCTATTTAATTTAGTCGCATCATATTTAACGACTATCGTTTATGTTTCGCGGTACAGGTACAGGCCGATCGCAGCGATTGATATCCTTTGGGTCGCTATTTTGAAATTAACGAATCGTTCGAGTTTCGAATACGACAGAGTATGTTTCATTGCTTTATTAAAATCGCGGACTGTGGTTGTTATTATTCACTTTATTATTTTTTCGTTAACACTTTGTTATTGTTGTTAGTTTTGTTAAGTGTTGCCTGAATTTTATCGTTTTTGTTATTTGTTGTGTATTTACGTATAATGGATCCAGTAGAAGACGAATAATAATAGTAACATTATTATTTCTATTTCTATTCGTCTTCGGATGCCTGCAGCAGCATTCCTTTACTTTAGTTAATAAATATTTAAAAAAATAAATACTTTTTCTTTTGAACCAAATGTTGTCAACTCCTGAACATATGTTTACATAATTTATAGCTTCTCATGACGGACACTATAGAGTTTAATTATTGCAAGTGGCGAAAACTAACAAACACTGAATACGGTCGACGACACGGACATTCGCCACGTCCGTACATTTAATACCTAAGCCCACGAAAGCATTAGCCATTGGGGTTTAATCCTCGCTCGAGATAGGAACAGTTCGTTACATGTCGTTTAAAATTCAAACAAAAATCCACAACATGATAAATAAGGCTTTCCTTAGATCGACCCTAGATAGATGGACAGATGTCAAATGTGGTGTATTAAAATGGCCCCATTTGACACCACCCTTCGGAAACCCTGATGAAATTTAGTCTTAACAGATATTTCCGATTTCAACGGAGCTTAATAGGGCTATGATGCTTTGTTATATCCGGCCGTTTGTTCCGACCTAATCCTAATGGCCAATATTTCCATGTTAATTAACTTACTCATATTACGTAGTAGTCTAACATCAATACAAATAGGCAAATATTACATTAGAAAAATACACTCTGTATATTCAAACAAGTTTCCGCTCGGCGGCGGAGTAACGTCGCCAAGTCATTCGGCAACGGATATATCTGCGGCGCTCGAGACTAGGGTTGATTTTTTTTTACATTTCGAAAAATCTATTTTAAATTCGAATGTGCCGGAACAGGGAGGCGATCATCATTGAAACAAGATAGACATCCGTCGCTATCTAACTTAACCAATATTGATAATTTACAAGATAAATGTCATTAAAATCAAAACTAGTAGAAAAGCCTATGGGTTCGATCGCGTTAAGAAATAGTGGCGTCTTCAACCTGGTAACGCCTGAAACCAAATAAATCGCAGGTTTCTAATGTTCTGTGATTGGCCAAAGCCTCGACCACAAATATGTTAACGCTACCGAATAAAATTTCGAGGTCACGAATTGTGGAAGGTGTTTTATAATAAGGCGGAAAATGAAGAAAACAGTCGGTAACATAGCTTCCGAGTGGTCGCGGCGACGCGACGTAACGTGCCCACGAAAGGACGAGTCTAATGAAGCACAAATCTTGAAACAACTTTAGTGTTTATACCATTTACTAAAAGTTAAAACATCACATATGATATCACTATAAATTACAGCAACAATTCGCGTCGTCGTCACACGGCTCAACACGCTGCACAAACGCGCGCGCACGCACGCACGCACGCGCGCACGCACGCACGCACGCGCGCACGCACGCACGCACGCGCACACCACGCACGCATATAAGTCGCAAACATAAAAGTCGCTTTAGTATGAACTCACGAAAATTATGTTTAGATTTTTTTCACATATTTTATTTCCGATAAAACATAGGACCAAGTAAAAACATCTTTCTGAATGAAGAGAGTGAATCTTCTGCACTACCGCTTATTCTGGTGATTAGTGCTGAAGCGGCTTCGATTGTATTATAGTTTAGCGGCATGAATTAATTATATATGAGATAAAATATGGCGGACACATGGCGACTACTAACGAATTCCATAAAGCAAACATAAATTGACCGTACTATAGCGTCACATCCATATCTAAGCGAGTCGATAATATTATGATGTCATCTTAACCTCCTATATAACAAATAAGAACATCTGCATCCGCCATATTGGGCTCAAGTACAAAAAGCTGAACGACAAACTGTAAGCTCTCCGTCCGATACGTTAAATGAAACAGCTAAAACACCAATATTTATTCGATCCAGAAATTGCCGTAATATAATGAAATCCTGTCATAATTTCGTCTGAATTCTTCATCACTAGAGCTAAAGAAATATGGATCGTTAACATCAATAGTTTACTTTTAACATTAGAGTAAAAGTCGCACGTTTTCTGTACACCTACGTTAATATTTTTTGTTTCTTTATTCTTCAAAAAAGAGCAAAAAATCCATTTTTTTAAAGATGACTTGTTATCTCCCTATGTTCAATATAAACAGGAAAGTCAATTGTCGAAGTTTCGTAGGACGGCCGCAGTCCCGTCCTCCTCCATCACAATCAGTCTAAAGCGTTTAACAAAATAACAAGCTAACTGGCACTGTCGTTTTGTCTCCCGTCTCCCGAGGGTCGGCGAGCTCCTCACCCGCCGACGTCCGGCTCCCTCGGGTACAACATCAATTCCTCGTAAAAGACATTTTGAAATTTACATGTAATATGAACCCAGATTTTAAAGTATAAACAAGTGAAAGTTTAGTTCAAATTAAATTTAATACAAATCGCTTATTCAAAAAACCTTCCAATGTAATGTCGTGTGAGACGCGCTACTGTTGTTGAGAATACCACATTGGAGAATGAACATTACGTGTGTCGAGAGTGAGAGAGAGTTGTCGTGTGAGACGCGCTACTGTTGTTGAGAATACCACATTGGAGAATGAACATTACGTGTGTCGAGAGTGTGAGAGAGTTGTCGTGTGAGACGCGCTACTGTTGTTGAGAATACCACATTGGAGAATGAACTTCAAATAATAATTTATGTTTACTAACTATATAATAAACAAATTGTTTTAAATCCGTTTTTTGCGAAAATTCATAATAGAAAATTATATAATTTTCTGCTTTTTTACTTTCCAATAGCGAAGCCGGCGGAGTTAGTGCCGGTTCGGTGTGGTAGACGGCACCACACCATCACGGACCACAACCATAACCGCTGGAGCTCGCCGGACCGCCGCACCTTCGTACGACTCCATTTGGCAAATCTAAATTAAACATTCCGAGAACTACCAAATCTTGATTGAGGCGAAAATAATTCGTCTCCCGTACCGCACGAGCCGCGAGTCGCGGTACGGTCGCGGTACAGTCGCGGTACGCCGTCGGTCCGCACCAAAACGGAGCATGCGATTTACTTAAAACTAATTTTAGTCGAGCTCGGATTGTATCAAAATGATGACTTCGATTGTGCACAGAGTAGGGGGCGTCCGGCGTCACAGCCGGCGGTTGATGATGTAGCCTCGTATGAGCCGCGCCATGGGCGTGTCCGCGGCCCTGGCCGCCTTGGGGGCCGCGGGGCGGGGCTCCGGGGCCGCCGGGGGGGGAGGTCAAGCTGGAAAACATCATCGTTGTCGTTACACATAATGTGGTTCCGTTTATTATCTATACATATAATGTGGTACTGACCGTTGTGGTGCGTCGCGGCGTGCGTCGCGGCGTGTGTCGCGGTGTGCGTCGCGGTGTGCGTCGCGGCGTGTGTCGCGGCGTGCGTCGCGGTGTGCGGCGCGGCGTGCGTCGCGTGTCGCGCGAGGTACCGCGCGCGCGCCGCGGCCAGCAGGTGTCGCCGGCGGCGGCGCAGCGCGGCCTCGCGCGCCGGTGCCGCGGCCGGGAACTCGCTGGGGCTCTCGTCGTCCGACCTGCGGGCCCCGAGGGCGTCACTGTGGCGGGAGGCCACACATACACTGCCCGGTAGAAGGCGGATGGACAATTGGAAGTAATTGATGTTGGCGCCGCGACATTCCGTTCGCCGTTCGCGCGTGTTCCGACACGACGCGACTTTCGCCGCCAAAAATGACTCGAAACACTTACGAACTTCGGACTTCCGAATCACTTACGTTTATGATTCCTTAACGATTTGGTTAAAGAAAAAAAATGTGTTTTCGATTACCTCAAACGATTACTTTCTATACATACATATCTTAAAAACGATTTTTTTACGAGGTAGGCAAACTGATACGATCCCTAAACACTTATCCGTATGTAGGATTCCTTTCTGTTTATTACTATTCTTATAAAAACACGCCGGTTTTGGAGACTCTAGACACCACCCTCGGCCAATACACCGAGCGGTGTCGCGTGAGACTCGAGTAGTAGAGTAGTCTCCGCGTATGAATTATTCTTATAATACATATAAGCTATGTTAGCGTAACGTTTCACCCCAACCCAGCGGCACACAGACGCCCGGTGTGTGGAGGGGGGCGCGCTCCCGCCCACAGACGCCCGGTGTGTGGAGGGGGGCGCGCTCCCGCCCACAGACGCCCGGTGTGTGGAAGGGGGGGCGCTCCCGCCCACGAAACGTTACTATACTATACGTTATTTTCAATTTTCATTTCACTTCTTTCAAAAAAAATATTAAAAAGTAGTTTGGACATGTCAACTATTACTACATACCCAACACAGCCCCTCGACCAACGAGGCGGTCGAGGGGCTGCACGCCTAACCGCATCCGCTAACCGCGAGGGTCGAGTTCGATTCCCGACGGGGACAGGCATTTGTGTGATTAACATAGTTGTCTGTATTTCCGGGTCTGGATGTTTATTAAATTCGTTATTTTACTTATTTATTCAAGTACTAGCTGACCCGGCGAACTTCGTACCGCCTCACAGTCAATGCATGAAAGGTAACACTTCAGATGAACTAATTTAGGCTTTGATGAACATAATACAATGATACAAAATAAATATCAATATGGATAGATATATAAAAGTAATTTATTATGATGGTAAATACACACAGAAAGAGAATAAAATTAAAAATTAAAAAAAAAACAACTATTTTTTCGCTAACCTATAGAATCAATTTTAAGCATTTATCATTATTTCTGTACGGACACATAAATATTTGAGGAACTTCTATGTAACTGCTTAATGCACTATTCAACCTTTTTAATTGATTTAAAAAAATACAGACAATGCATAAATGTTATTACTTACAGTATTTGACTACAAATGTTTGACATGTGTTTATTGAAAATAAATTCATTTTTCATAATTATTTATTCATCTAGTCTTCATTGTTTTTAACATCTATTCTACTATTCGGGGCGGAGACAAATCCAACAACAATTATGTTATTTATATATATATGGTATTTATGACCGCGGCGACCGTATCAACTCCAGGCCGTGTCGCAGTACCCGAGGTATAAAGAGCACATGTTACCATGTATCTGCTGCCGCCGGCTCCGCCCCCGGCGCAGGCACCGCCCCCGGCACCGCCCCCGGCGCAGGCCCCGCCCCCTCCGCCGGCCAGGTGCGGAGGTCACTCACCGCCGCTTCCCCTTCATCTTGGACCACTGCATAACAACCGCCACAAACGTTTAGTGTTTTGCTGCGCTTGCGCCAATACCTCCTCTAACTCGGTGGCCGTGTTTGGCTTCGCAAGTTTTTAAAAAATATATTAATATTTAACGGAGAATCGCCATTGTGGTGTCGCGTATATATTTATTATTGTTTATAATATGTTTGTATTATTTCATTTTAGTAGACAAATTACGCGATAAATTTATCGCGAGCCGGCGGCCCGCCCCGGCTTCGCGCGGGTAATAATTATGTTTGTCTCATTTTCTAATATATTTGTCGATGACACTGTAGACCTCGAACAAATTAAAATAATTTATTTTTGCGCGACTTTCGACGTCGGTTTAATTATACCGAGCCATATAAACGTCGATAACGTACAATTTCCAAATCCTACGTAGTCGTAGTAGTAGTAGGAAGTTATTATCCATACCAAATGTTAAATATATTGAGACAATCCTAATCTAAAATACCGTTCACCCATTGACACGGCCGAGGTCACGATTACGGCATAACAGTGTTTTTATAGCCTAAAATTGCTTTAAAATCCAGCTAAGATTATATATTACATGATCACGATACCTATACGACATGAACATTTCTCCCGTCTTAGATCTGAAGCCTTTGTCTAAATGTAGTAATTACGGAGAAGAGCGTACCCGAGTGCGGCCCGGACGGCGGCGCGGAGGGCGGCGAGGGGGGCGGCGTGGCGGGCGGCGAGGGGGGCGGCAGGCGGCCCTCGAGGATGTTGTCGAGGGTGCGGTCGGCCGAGCGGGTGAGCGCCAGGTCCGCCAGCAGCCGCCCGCGCCCGAACTGCGGGAACACCGCCTGCACCTGGGGGAGAGCCACTCCGGTCACCGACGGATACGTATTGCGGTCGGCGCTGCTCCGACCGGACCAGCTGTAGGGGGTGTGGTCCGACCGGACCAGCTGTAGGGGGTGTGGTCCGACCGGACCAGCTGTAGGGGGTGTGCTCCGACCGGACCAGCTGTAGGGGGTGTGGTCCGACCGGACCAGCTGTAGAGGGTGTGGTCCTACCTGGGCCAGCATATCTTCGAGCTGCAGCGCGGTGGGCGCGGGGGGCTCGCGCACCCGCGTCACCTCCACCGAGAAGCTGGGCAGCCACGACACGTACCGGGACCCTGGGGGATGGCACCCAAATAGAATTATATCGCGTATCAAATACTTTATATCGCGTAGACCTTACGAGTCCTTTTGACGCGTTTATATAATTCCAAAATTGATCACCGGATGGGAACGAGACGAGACACTCACTGAGACGGCGAAAGAAACTGGACGGGCTTGTCTTTTTTCTTCTATTCTAAATACATCAATTTTAAATTACTACAACAATAAAAGAGATTTAAAAGAGGATCATTTTTATCATCTACATATACTGCAACATTATTATAATCTTTTTTAATTCTTTAGATTTAATACATTTTGTATAATTATTTAAAGGTAGATCTTTTATATGGTCGGGAAGTTTGTTGTAAAAACGTATATGATACACAGACGAAGGAATTACTTATTCTATGGAGACGAGTCATATGCACAGCAAGAGTTTTGTTTCTTATATTTACGGAATGTATATAACAATCTAGCTTTATATATATATATATGTCAATTTTAAGAATCTATATAATATTATTATAAACATACATCAAATTTTCAAAAATATATTGTGATATTACTGTAAGAATATTAATTTCTTCGAATGTTTCCCTGAGGAAGACCTTCGGGCCGAAGTTATAAATTGCCCTTATGGCTCTCTTTTGCTAAACCAAGGTTGTAATTTATTACAGCAGAACTCCCCAAAGAATAATTCTATACGACATTATGCTGAAAATATTTATACAATTCTAGAGGTGTCGTCGACATCAGAGAGGTTATTATTTTATCAATCATTATTACCATTCCCTGCAAAACTACTGAAGCAGTTTGAATGCCGGTAACAGTCTCTTATTATCATTATTATTATGGATACTCTAAACTCATAGTTTTTTTATATAATGTTAAATAAATGTCTCTAACATTGTCAGGAATCGGCCTAAGTGCGGTTCCATTCTAACATTTTCAGGAAGTGAATTCAAAATATATGGTAATATTTTTCGTTTAGTTCTGTCCCCATAGTAATTATTAACCCTGAGAACCTCGTATCTGTTTGCGGAACCCGACCTAGTACCACACTTATGCCGAATCAAAGTTAAGTTATGCTCCTGTTTACTGTGGTTATTAACTACTAATAAGTATTTATGTTTTAGGACTACTGGTAAAATTTTGCATTTTTTTAATAGTTTTTAATAATCTTGTTTACAGTCATTTTTTGTTTTTTTTTTATTAACAAGTAGTTTTAGGAATCTAATTTGCAGAGCTTCTATTTTATCTAAATGTATTTTAAATGTTATTTCATAGGAATCATGAGCATAACTTAAGACCGAGTCTACTAATATACAGCAAAGTATATACATTTTAATACTGATAAAGGTACTTTAAAACTTAAATGATACAATTTACCAAGTAGTATTCGTAATTTACTACATATACAAAGTGACTGGTAAGTCGCGTGACATATTGAAAGAGCGTGTCCAGTATCTGATCCCGATTTAAAAATATATACCTAATTTACTAGCTGACCCGGCAAACTCAACTCAATGCATGTCGTACCTTTTAGCTAAACAAATTTGGGCTTTGATGAATATAATACAATAATATAAAATTAATATTAGTATGGAAAGATACCTATATAAAGATATTTTATTATGATGAACAATAAATATTATAGAAAGAGAATAAAAACCATACAAAAATAATTTTTCGTTACCATATTCAATAAATCTTAGAAATTGTTTTCGGAGGTAGAAACTTTAATTCACACAAAATGAATTTCTGAATGCACGCTTAAATGTTAAGTGTTAAAATTGTGTAATCATATGGACATGCGCACCCGAGTAACCTGACCTGAGCTGCCCAGCCTCCGGCCGTGTGGTGCGTTGTGACATGTGTCTGAGCAAATCACAATGTTTATTATATTGATTTGATGATTATTATGTTCTCGTCGCAGCGGCGAACGCTACTTCATTTTAATATTTATTTAGTTTTATATACTGTGTTTGTGGCTGATTGACAAACAGAATCTGTGTTAATTGTATTGTAAACCAAACAATTAATAATCTGTTGTAATGTGTTTAAAAAATTGAGTATAGTCTGTGATTTTAGCATTAATATATAATCTATGACAATAGTTCTATATGGTCTATGGAAAGGAGGCCCGGCAATCTCTAAAAACGAAAAGAGCTCTCAAGTCTCAGTTTACGAGTCGAGCATGTGCATTGTGTGTTTGCCTTCATCCAAGGTCCCTTATTATTCCACAGCATACGTACCCGGATCTCTCCGTCAGTCGTTTTCACACGCGTGGAAACTCAAATCTTAAAAATTCACAAACCTCTATTAGGACCAAGGTGGTTTTGGTGGTGGTAAGGTGGTGTACCTTTGGATAACACGTGAGCAGTTTGGTCTTGCAATCTCATTGTAGGCTACATTGATGTTATATTTATCAGGTTTAGGTCGTTCGAGTATATATTTTTAACCCGATATTACGTGTATGAATAAATTAAATTAATAATAAGCTGCTAAATTATTCAGTTTTGAGTTGTCTAAAGTTCTTTTTTGTAATATCTTTAATGTACAAAATTCAGTTCTATGGTTTTATTATAATATGTATAGACATAGCCTTCGCGCGAGAACTAGCCAAGTGTAATCCGTTGAGAATTGACAAATTTTTTTAGAACAGTGAACAAAAAGTGTGACTCACCATCGAAGTGAAACAAGTGGTTGGGCTGCCGTTGATCAAGGCGGGGCTCGTCGGCGAGCGGGGCCAACGGGGCCAGCGGCGACAGCGGGGCCAGCGGGGCCAGCGGCGACAGCGGGGCCAGCGGCGACAGCGGGGCCAGCGCGGCGAGCGGAGCGTCGGGCGCGGCGGACAGCGCGCGCCGGCACGTGGGGCACGACGCGTCCTGCTGCACCCAGCGGCACAGGCAGCCGCTGCGGGGGGGGGGGATGTGACTGTGGCATATCCGTGCACCGTACGAGCACATCAAAGTAATAACTCACTTGTGGAAGAGATGTCCGCAGGGCAATTTGCGCGCCTCCTTCATGGGCTCCCAGCAGATGGCACAGTTGTCCTGATTTTTCTCTACCTCTTCGGGACTCGCCATGGGATAGCTGCAATGAATTATTATTATACTTTAACTTCACATTGTCGATTAAAGAATAAGCGGTGGACAGGAGGTATTTGTAATAAATTAGATTTGGAGCGCAGGGGTGAAGGTGTATGTGTGTATGTGTGTGTGTGTGTGTGTGTGTGTGTGTGTGCGCGTGTGTGCGGACGTACTTGCGGCTCATGTGGTGGGCGAGCGCGGTGTAGAGGCGGTGGCGGCGCAGGCGCGCCACCAGCGCGTGCAGCAGGTGCCGCAGCTGCAGCAGCAGCACGAGGGACCCCATCGACACCACCACGTTGCTGTACACCACCATGTGCGCCACGTGGCACACCTCCGTCACCAGAGCGAAAGCCTGCACCGGACACGGAACAGACTCAAATACTTATGAGCAGATTATCATTTTGAGTGCGGAGGCGGCATCTATGTTCGGCTCGGCGAACCTTGATCCCTATGACACTGACAGCTATTCCGAAGACACGACCTTGTAGTGGCGTCACCATTGCATTAAAATCGTATTGAAGTCGTCTAAAAATGGCATTTATTAACTTTTCTTTATGCCATTAAAATGATATTCCGATGTAATTATGACAATTCTTAACATTTACAAGATATTATCACAATCTGACT
>DVZL01003057.1:0-14463 GCA_018236625.1 Lasaia peninsularis
GAAATAAAATAATAAAATATAATATATATCTAAAGTCAAGATATCTTGTCCCCATAAAAAAAAAGTCAACATTAAAAAAAAGAATTTTTTACCACCAAAACACGGGTTGCATAAAAGTTATTATAGATAAGACGTAAAACAGTGATACACTGATACATTCTACTATATTTTATTGTGCGATATACCATAATACGTTAAATATAGTAAATATATGGGGTGTCAGGCCTTATGTTCAAGTCTACCGGGTAACTATACTCTTCGGACTGGAACATTACAATGACAGGAATGGGTAAGATAGTGGTTCCCTAGCCGGGCAAGTTCTACACATCTACTACCAACATTCTTTGGTATCTAATAATCCTATGCCCACCTCTGACGGGCGTTCAGGTATGGAGGAAGATGGTAATTATAACTGATGTTATAATAGGTACAATAGTGATAATACCATAGCAGGGTTATGTACAAGTCTATTGGATACCCAGACCGGAACATGACAACGTCCTACGGCAGGATTAGATGTGGATGCAGAGGCATAGCGTACTTTGCGGGGTCCCGTATAAATATTTGTTTAGGAGCCCTTATGAATGGTAAAGATTTCATCATGTTTATTTATCCGTAATTTTTTCAAAAACTTTAACAAATAATTCAATTTAAATATACCTAGGTACACTACAACTACAGCCCGCGATAACCGTTGTAGGGTGTTGCCAATTTTTGATTGCTTTAATTAAATTGCATTAAAGCGTGCGTTCAAAATGTATATATTTTTAATTTTATCTTAGCTAAATTAAAAAAAATGAGGTTTTATCAATTCTTGCTCACGCACGTTGGTTCTTTAGCCACTTTGCCCCCGTTTTGTTTGGCAGACACAATTGTAGGTACGCCCCTGTGTCGATGTCTACTATGTACAAAACCATGGGCGTAAGCTAGTAATATCCAACATTACATCCGCCACTTTGTAACGTTACACACGTACAAATTGTAATTCACCATAATCAACAATTTAATAACAATTTCGACGACTATCAAAATTCCCAATGACCCCATTATTTCATTCATCAAACACATTATACGGCTGTATGTTATTATCAGGGCAATTACTCAGTATTTCCACAGCAACCCCTTTTGGTTAAATTACATGTGATATCCCCACACAAAAATACACCCTGCCCCTTTAAAATACATACCATATTAGCTTAAACATTTTTTTAAATTCTTAAATACGCACTCTTTTAATTCGTTTAAATTTCATTCGTAATACAATCAAGTAAGGTTTATTTTTCGTTACATCGATATAAAATCAGCAAATATTACGCTAGCGCGAAATCATTATTGAATTTACTTTATATAATAACGGTTAATCACCCGTAAGCATCAGATGACGCTGTCTCGTTACCATCGGGATAGTGATGCACCGTAATATCGATATAATTAAAAAATATCGAACGTTTTCTTAAGTAGGTATAATAATTGATCACACATTTTAACCCAAAGAAATTATATGAAACATAGTTTTTGATATAATATCCAAATAATATGCTACGTATGTAATTTGATGTGGTCTTATAAAGAGTTTACGAAGGGTTTATACGACAGTTAAATATAGAAGAACATCTACAAAAATATTTAAAATCGACATTTTACTTATAAATCATTTTAATTTCTACAAAGAATTATAATATTGTGTGCTTCACATATTTAAGATTAAATCAAATTATTATAAAAATATTCAAGAAAAAAGAGTTGAAACGATTACAGGGACGCTAATAAATCGTTACTTTTAATTCATTTTTGTTGACGGATTATATTATACTTTACGTATCATAAAAAAATAATGAATCAATTTTGATTTTAATATTTATATTTTTACAATTTGCTTATATCCGGAATAACGGATAGCAGGATAACAAATAGCAGGATAGCAGATAAGCAGATAGCAGGATAGCAGATAGCAGGATAACGGATAGCAGGATAACGGAAAGCAGGATAGCAGATAGCAGGATAGCAGATAGCAGAATAACGTATAGCAGAATAACAGATAGCAGGATAGCAGTATAACGGATAGCAGGTTACCAGATAGCAGGATAGCAGATAGCAGAATAGCAGATAAGCAGATAGCAGATAGCAGAATAACGTATAGCAGAATAACGGATAGCAGGATAACGGATAGCAGATAAGCAGATAGCAGGATAGCAGATAGCAGAATAACGGATAGCAGGATAGCAGTATAACGGATAGCAGGTAATCAGATAGCAGGATAGCAGATAGCAGGATAACGGATAGCAGAATAACGGATAGCAGTATATATTATATTTATATTTTTACCTACTCAAGTAAAATTTCTATGTAAGTCAGTCTTAAAGTCTAGATCAAGTCCGGTGAAGTTGTAACAGCTACTCGGCTAGCAACAAGTTAGTCCGTATTAAAAAAAATTAAGTCTATTTACTTTCTTTACTTAGGTATATGAAGAAAAAATTTCAACTATAGTAACAACTCTTTCGTTGCTGCACTAAAACTTATAAGGAGAAAATATTTTCAGCTGACGCGGACGTAACAATTCTTTTTTAAAGCTGTGTATATCCCTCTATCGATATCGATAATGTCGTCGTCCCTTTCGCCGGCGGCGCACTGGGCGTGGCAGTCGATTTTCCTCACAATAATTTATACCCACATGTTTAAATAATCGTGGCTCATCACTTTAACCACGTCTTAAACACGCTCAACTAATTGTTGGTTTTAAATGGCGCCCTCTTATCTGTAGCAATAATTTTCTAATATCAGTTTGTACATCCTCGTTATTTGAGTCTTTATGGTGTGTGTAATAAAAACATTGGTTTATTAGTTTAAGATTTAAAGCCGAGATCGATCTTTGGAGGGTTCCGTAGGCTTGATAAAGAATAAAGTGATTAAAAAAAAATCGACTCTGATTCACGAGGTACCGGGATCTATGTCTTCAGTATATATATACAAAAAAAGTTCCTTCACGCCTATTATCCCCGAAGGCGTAAGCCGAGGTATGCTAGTATACCTATCCACGACTCGTAAGTCCAGTAGATATATTAGAACACCCACAATTAGCCAAGGTACTAGGGCCCATGATGTGATAGGTGGCAAGCCTTCGGGCACATTCTAATCACGGGCAATGTAATGATTACTCAGAATAAACTGAAAAACATTTAAGAATCCCGACCTCGGAATTGAACCCTACGCGACTAACGGTCTTAGCAGGCAACAGCCGCACCGTTATAAGTACATAACATTTTTTTAGAATTTCTGCCTCTCTGTCAGTCTGTCTGTATGTACCCGCTAGTTTCCTAAACGGCTGGACCAATTTTGGCGGGATTTTCACTGGCAGACAACTGATATAGTAAGGAAAAGCTTAGGCTACTTTTACGTTTTAGAATTTTATTTTGGAAATGTATAAAATAAAATACTTAATTAAATAGAAATTCGAACCAAGTCGCGGCCGCAGATAATCTTTTAATCACAAAATATGTTTTAGGGGTTTTTTGTTGGTAGTAGGTTGGTAATGCCACACAAATAATAAAAAAATATCATCTCGCTCATATCCCGGAAAGAGTAGGCAGAGTTAGAGATGTACCCACTCTTAGCCATTGATATTCACAAAAAATCAAGGCAACCTTATGTTTTACATATAAACTAATAAAACTGATAAGAACAAGATGTTCTACCCTAAACCCTCGTTCATCAAAGCCGGACGCTGACTCCACTAGACCACAAATTCCTGATGATGATGATGATGAACTATAGAGTGTAAAATTATATAAACGGTTTACATCCAGTGAAGGGTATTAAAAATATTTAGTATCATTTTTTAGTAGAAAAACATTTAAGCTGTGGACAGAGACACTGACAGACAGAGGTGACATTACTGATTATAGTTACCTAAGTAGGTATTTCTAAATGATTGAGACACGGTGGTCTAGTGGCTAGAGCTTCGGACTTTTTTTCCGGTAGTTCCGTTTCGAATCCCGCCATGTATCAATGAGTTTTTCTAGCTTATAGTAAGTTAATTTTCTGAGTGCTCTTACGGCGAGCAAAACACACAGTCAGAGAACCAGGATTCTTGTATTCGATTTTAAAGTAATTTAAATCTCTAGTCTTCTTTTGGTCTTTGGGTCTTTTGGTCAAATGACAGTCGTTCTGTGTAAAAATTATTACCCTTGTCAAGTAGGTATCCTAGATTAATAGAAACGGGAACAGGCTAGAACGTAGATTTCTAAATGACTGTGGAATCCTGAATTCGTTGAAAAACAAACACGAGTATCGCTCACACGAGGTATAAGTACCAGAACCTGACTTATTAGGCAATAGATATGGAGACTGGAGATATTATTGTTTTAACTTTTTTCTACTTCAATATTTCAAAAATAATATTTCGCGGATTTGGTCCTTATTTAATATATGGGTTTTATAACATTTAAAGACAAACAAATAGACGAATATTTTAATGTTCCAGTGGTGGGGCTGGTGCGTTGTCAACCTAATATTAAGATTTTAAAACTTTACTTTTTGACAATATTTACCGGTCAACCAGAGTTTACACAAAAGCGAAGAACACTGACATTAAGTTAAGGTGATAATACAATTTGATTTCTTTAAAATTTAACAAGTACCACATAGTCTTATTCACGGTGTTAGTGACAAACGAAGGGACGCTTGAGTTTTTTGGATCCAGAGCTCGGTGCAACTATGGAAACTATAGCACACAGCGACTTTTTTCTAGAATTAAACTTTCGAGGAGTCGATACAGATTCATGCTAAGATACAGGTGTTCATCTTATCAAACCAGCTTTTCTCCACAAACAAAAAGCTTATCAATACAAATATTAGCTTCGACTCATGCGCACGTTAAACTGACCAATACCGAGCTCGTGTTACACTGCAATTGCCTATGCTATAGTTATTCCTTTCACACTCACTCGTAAAGGGTACTCTTGTCTCTTTCGCATCTATGAGTACCGCAAATAGGCGGTCTCTTTATCGGTTCAATTGAAATAGTGACGCCTTTTAAAAGATGGTACGGTTTTGCAAAACGTTTCAACTGTCCGGAATTCGATTTCTGCTTTGGTATTTTATTTTTAACCAGGGCGCTAAACAGATTATATTATGCAATAAAATATGATAGTATCATTAAAGAGCTATGTATATTTGTGAAAATATATTACAGCGATACATATCGATTCTTACTATGATATTATAAAGTGGGAAGATTTGATTGTTTGTTTATTTGTATTGAATATTCTCCGAAACTACTGAACCAATTTTAAAAATTCTTTTACTATTAGCAGCCGATATTATAACTAGTGAACATAGGCTACTTTTACCGCGGGAAAATGCTCTATACCTACGGGAAAACGGGTAATGGGAGAACGGGTAGTAAGAATTATCTTTCTGTAATTACCTACTTACTTATCTATCCATTTCACATAACCTCTAAATGGCTAAACCGATTGGGTTGAAATTTTATATGGATGTATCGTTTCCTGTATGATTTCAATATATTATTGGACCCGGTGGGTGGCGTTGCTGTCACTATGTCAACTACGAACTAACCGTGCGAAGCCGGACCGGGCAGCTAGTCTTTTATATACCTACTTAATAGGACACAAAGGTTTGAAGGGATTTTCTTTGGTATACTTTGGAGGGTTTCCAATGATATAATACCTTTAACTAATTCTGTGATACACAACGGGTTTTACGTAAAAAAGTTACAATGTTATCTCCCGACTAAAATACTTTTTAGATTTCCGTACCCACAATGTAAGAACAGAACCCTATCATAAAGACTATTGTCCCCTGTGTTGTGCGTGTTCGTCTATCACCAGGCTCTATCTCATAAATAGTGATAGCTAGGAAGTCGAAATTTTCTCAGAATATGTATAAGGTACTACACTAAAGCAAAATAAGGTTAATATTTAAAAAAAGGGAAGCTCCCTTCCTTTAAATATTAACCTTATTATACCACAAACTAGATTTTTTATTAATTTTTACATCTTATCTATCGATAAATTTAAGGTAGCTAACTATCAAGTAAACTACTAGAGACTTTCCAGCCTCATGCTACGTGGAAATATAACATTGCCACTTTTGAAGTCTATGGATGGCAGGTATGTATACCCTATGAAGCTATATTATCACAATACCTATAAAATATCCCATAGTGGTAGGGGTGCCCAGTAAGCTAAATGTTTAGTCACTCGAGCTTCATGGGGGTTATGTCTATTCTACTCAGGGGACCCAGCCCAACACGGGGAAAAACCTTTCAGTTGCTTTTCTCTCTAGCTCTCTTTCTTAACTAATAACTCTAAGGCTTATTACGTCACCGATTCATGTATTTTCAACAATCTAAAAAACTAAAGTGTGTTCATTTGTGTTCCACTTTGACACTGAAACAACAATGAAGATATGGGCTACTATTTATCTACGCAAGTAAATAAACTTAGATTGTCTGTATATAATATTAAAATAACGGCTTTTTACTAAATGCATTTGAATGTTTAGGTTGGTACCTGGAACATATATACCAAATAATATTTTTTAGATTTTTTCTGCTTGTCTGTTTACACTCGCAAATCTCTGAAACCGCTGGATCGATTTCGACAGGACTTTCACTGCCAGGCTGGCTGTTAATAAGGAAAAGCTTGGGCTATTTTAATTTTGAAATGTATAAAATAATTAAATAAAAACGCGGAGGTAGTCGCGGGCACAGCTTGTCCTTTATTAATAGCCGCTTGAAACATCTAGTCGTGTTGGTGACACCAATTATAACTCAAGAAAGGCCGGATGAATTTGTATTAAAAATAAAAAATATATACCGTCAAGCCCATATTCCTAAATGTATAGGCAGAGCTAGACATACGTACTCGATAAGCCGACGATATTAGGTCCCATGACAGGACCGGTTGCAAATCCGTCGCCATGATATTCCAAGTAACGTCATGTTTTTTCAGATAAACTAAAATAAGTTAAAAGGCAAAAAAAGCTTTTTAGAAAAAGCTTTTATTATTTTTCGAGTTGCTCTCAACGAGCCCTTTCGTTTGGTATCCATATTGTAGAAGTGCTTTAAAAACCTACTATTCCGCTATCTTGGTTGGTCCGCTATTTTGGATTTAGAATGATTTCATGTACCTCATCGTGCATTGTCATCCAAACTAAATGTGTATACAAAGTTTCAGCTCAAGCGGATGAAAATATCTACTTCAAAATTGAATTCTAAAATTCCACCCAAACATACATACAATGCAAGTTAAATAAAAGCTTTCAAAAACATTTCTCCCTCCCGCTTCGCCCGGGAATCGAACACGGGACATCGTTCATCAAAATCGGACACGGACTACGCTCAATCACACAGGTGATTTTTATTTTTGTCCGTTTGTACTTGTCATCATACGTAATAGAAAAATAAGTGTTAAAACTTTGACAAAATTAAAAACATGACACGGGTCAAGCGGTACTAAGTTTTCCGAAACGGCTAGTGCTTATCAAAATAATTTTAAAATATTCAAGCTAATTAACGCATACTAAGTTCATTTATAATGACGTAGAATAAACAATAAGGCTTTTTCAAACGTTCGAATGTTGTTGGTATTTTTATTACGTGTTAAAACATGGTGCGTTGTACCAAATTATATCTGGGGGCTAATTAATTCATGCCCGCTTCACACGCAACTCGCCATGGGACCATAGAGTTACAAACGTCAGATTATTTTTTAATCTGTGACATTATGTTACAGTTAACATGCATCGAGTTCAATATCTCGTTTAAAAATATACAGGGCGTCCCACGGCTATGCCACATGGAGGGAAAGTAACTTAAATATTACAGACAGAAAATTTTGCTGAAAGAAGACGTTATTTTATTTTGAAAAAGCAATTTAAACTGCATTCATAGATTTTTAAATAATTATCTGGCACAATCGGGAATCGAATCCGCTACACGACAGGACATAATTTTTAACATTAATTGATGTAAAATTTTATGTGAACCTTCCTCTTAAAACATCAAACATGTATCTATTAAAAACTGCTTCAAAATCCGTTGGGTACTTTTAAAAATCTAAGCATACATGGGAACAAATAGCTATGTTTTATACTATGTAGTGATGATGTACAGTATTTTGTAATAACTCTTGACACACATGTTCCACAAAATAAACTATTTTCATGCATTCACTCGAAATTCAGACGTTCGAATATTTTTATGAGCTCGTATGGATATTTCTAGTTTAACATTTTTAATACAACATTTTATCAGAAATTGTATTTCTCTTAAATTGACTGATTTGTCTAATCATCGTGTATTATTTATCAAGGTAAAGGGTATTTTCTGGTAATTTTTCCATTCCAAAATATCAGCAACTAAAATCTTCGTTGTAATAATTAAATATCTTCCAATATCGCAATTTTACATATCAATAAAAATATTGATAAAAACTTAATTAATTTCAGTATAATTGGTTTTATATATCTTGGCTTTTATAACTCTTACCAAAAAATTAAAAACAAAATTATGAATTTTAAACATAAAAAAATTATTGACCATTTCTAGTACATTCCTAGATCTCTTAAACAATCACTGCACTAAACGATTTGAGAGTTAGAGAGGGACAACACTAGCATTCCTGAAGCAATAAAAAAGGATAAACTGAGAATTATTACGTCACAGCGGGGCATCTTCCTTCCTCGCTACATTATCACACTTCAAAAAGATAATACTCAATCCATACTGTTATGTTCTAATCCATCGCCGCGTTACATACGATTCTACCATCATGCGTCGTAGGAATTCAGCATTGTACATCGTTCCGTGTAAAAGATCACGGTTTCATATGAAGTTGGCAGGTCAACTCGTTAAGTTGGTACCTTTTGGTTTATTTTCATAACTACCCATATCTATCACTGTTAACGATGTTTATTCAAGCAGTTTTGCTGTAGTGTACATACTTTTGTCATAATTACGGACAAGTCTCTTGTAAAAATATTTTTTATAATATGTACCTAATTGCTATTTTGGTAAACAACTTTGAGGTAGGATTGTGATGACCCTATCGCATGTTAGTGGAATCTAGTATTATGATCTGCTAAATAATTCTAATAAGTTGGCAAGTATTTGTCACGACTATATGAACTTATAAAAGATTTTTTTTCTTTTTTTCTATAAGTCACATGTTTTTCTTAGATCTAGATATAATTTTTCTTGTTTGTGTTATTATAGTATTTGATAAAAAATCCCAATAAGATGAATTACTTATTTCTAATAAGAATAGTACTTTACGTCGTTTTGAGTTCTCCCCAGGTGCGTTATTTTCTAAAGAGTATAATAGTTGGAAAGCCTATTTACGTAAGAAGCTTAATACTTCAGTCACAAGTTGGCAATGATCATTTTGTTTTTACGCTTTAACTTATTTTATGCAATTACTTGAATACAATACCTTTAAACGCGATAACTCTCTAGAGGTGGTATATTAAAATTAAAATGTTCCTATTCCGTCGTTAAGATCAGAAAAAAAAAGAGATTCATAAAATATATTTTGGCATGCAAGAATAAATATTACACTCTCTTGAAATGTAAAATAGTAACCTAAATCAATTAACCATAAAATATTTGAAGTAGGATAAAAGAGTGTTTGTACTATTCGTGTTACGTACAACCCCATTACATCACAATTCTTTTTTTATTTTATTATAATTAATAGCATCACGCAATACTGTGCAAAAATCCATATTCAAAAATATAATTATAATGTTGCAAATTTCCGCTGTAAACTCTGGTATTGTACGGTTCTATCGAGCAAGACGCATTATTTACTCTCAACATAAGACTGCAGTCCATTTTATTAAGTATTTTATTGAGTACCTAACCGCTAATAGCTATCCGACCCGGCTTCACACGGTTTGTTCGTATTTGATATAATGACAGCAACGCTATCTACCGAGTCCAATTGTATTTTTAAATCGTACAAAAAACCATCCAAATATCCATATAAAATTTCAACCCAATCCGTTTGGCCATATAGAAGTTATGTAAAATAGATAAGTACGGAAAGATAATTCTTAGTTCCATTTGCTCCCATTACCCGTTTTCCCGTAGGAATAAAGCATTTTTCCGAACTAAAAAGTAGCCTATGTTCATGAGGGATAATGTCAGCAAATTTTGAAATCGGTCCAGTAGTTTCGGTGAATATTCAATACAAACAAACAATCGATCCAATCTTATCTCTTAGTAATATCAGAATAGATCTAAATTGAAAAAAATAAATAAATGCCATGTCCATGTTCTGAACGGTGTCCATGTTAGTCGCCATATCGGGCATAAATCCCGGCTTTCCTTAAGAGCACTCAGATAATGTACTTAAATTAGAAAAACTTGTTTGTACATGGCGGGTTTTAAACCTGGACTAAATGGAAGTCTGGAGCGCGCAACACTAGGCTACCGAGTTCTAAATTATCCCAACAAAATCCTTGTCCCCCTATATAATATGTTATAAGCTTACTAGTTATTTGGTCTGTATACCGTCTGGACGGCGGCTAATGACGTTGTTACCGCCGGTACTCTCCGGTAGCGTTTTTTAACTGTCAAACCGTACTGTTGAGAGGTTGGTTGAGGGCTTCATCCTACATTACTAATAACGGCGCGTACGTTTACTTTGATTACGGATTTGTCATTCTTAGCTAAGTGACTGAGGGTTTTTATCTGCTTGAGTATTTCCCGAACGTTATATTCAGAAAGTATTTATGGATAAATGTTTCTTGGTAACTCCATCTAATACCAAGTTTTCGCTTTTCATTTGTTAATTTACCAAAGCCCAAGATATTTATACTTTATGAATAGTTTATTTCAATATCAACTACATAATTAAATGGTAAGCCTTCAGATAGAATATAATTATATTTACGTATGTGTTTTTCGACCTATTGTATGTAGTATGGGCTTTGGACTTCCATTTCGGTAGTCCAGGTTCGAGACCCGCCATGAATTCAATGTGTTTTTCTATTGTCGACTAATCGTGGGTGCATATGTACTTACCTCTGCCTACCCTCTCCGAGATATTTAATTTTTTTCGATATTTAATTTTGGAGACTCTTGACACGACCCTCGGATAATTTACATAATATACATAAATAATTCACGAGCAATTTGGTCGCGGAATGTCTACCTAGGTCTCCCCGGGTACCTACATATGTCCACATTCGCGTTGTATGTTTGTTATATCAATCTTTTATCTTTCATTCTTTCCATATTCAATAATATATCCTATCCTCTAAAGATAATTCCTACTGTCAATTGACGCTTTGTAGAAAAAAAACTTAATATTCTAAATGTAAAATAAAGGAAATCACAACATACAAATGCCTTACAGATAAAAAAGTAATAAATTTTTTATTTTAATTTTTAAATTAATACACCCGCCATTAAGTGAAAGGTATTGTTTTACTACTTGATAAAAATAATCTACACAAAAGCGGTTCTGAAATATTTTTAATATCAATTAACATTGAGCCAAGGAGACATTCAAGTTCCACGTTCTTATTTTAAGTCATTTTAAAAACCGTTACTTTCAAAATATAGAACGCTTATTAGTGTAATTTAAAATATCAAATAAGGAACACATAAAAATATATTATCTTACACAATACACAATATTGTTTTAACAGCGCAATGTAAGTGACAAATAATACACAATAATAAAGTTTCGCGCGCAATGCTCGGAATCTTTTTTATCTGGCAAAAATATTAATTTACTTGACATTATATTTTAATCTTTAATACATTGTAATAAGGTTATTATGAGTGCAAATGTGTATGTGCAAGTGTACGTCGAGAAATCTTGCTTGTATAAATGGCTTTATTTATTAAAATTAAATGTGCGATATTGTGATTGGTTTACATGACAATAATGATACGTGAATTTTGTTTTTGAAATCAAATGTAGCCATTTTGTTTTATATTTACGACACATTTTACCTTATTCGTTCACCGCTCGTTAATAATATTACACGTTGGAGATTTAATTTTTTATGACTAGCTTAATATTTATAAGGCGTTGTTTGATTTTTACCGAAAAAGAGGTGCGAAATTTACCACAGGTTAAATCAAGTATGCTAATTTTTAGGGATCCATAGTGTAGCAACACTAAGACTCCGTTATCCGTCGGTCTGTCTTTGACTGTGTCACTAATCTGTATCTTATGAACCGTGAAAGCCAGACAGTTAAAATTTTCACAAATGATGCATTTTGTTGCCGCTACATCAACACATACTAAAATACTAATAAAATAAATATTTAAAATGCCTCTCAATAAACCTTTTATCCTTCGTAACGGAACACGACAATGCCTTTATGGCGGCAGCAATAGGAAAGGCTGTGGATCCCTACCCGGGCGAGTTGTAGCACAGCACTCTACCGGCGGTGGTAATGACCCAGTCTATAAAGTTTGGTGATATTGTAAAATTAACCACGCCGTTAACAGCAAATCAGTCATTCATAAGTAAGACCTAGTCTAACCTATGCTTCACTCATAAGAATAGATTCCCTGCCAGCTTATTCTACACAGGGAACCTGGAGGAACACTGGGAAAACTATTAGGTATGCGAGGTTAACTCGTCGTCCAGATACCAACACTGAACTGGGGGGGATCATTAATGAATAATATAAACATGAAACGACAATAAAACAATAAAGTACCTAAGTATTTGACCGCCTCGTTGGCCGAGTGGCTAGCGTACACGCCTAATCGCATCAACTAACCGCGAGGCTTGGATAAGATTCCCGACAGGGTCAGGCATTCGTGTGATGAACATATATGTTTGTATTTCCGGGTCTGGATGTTTATTCTTGTATCTATTTAAGTATTTCTATGTATTAATATCGTTGTCTAACTAATGTTGTTGGGTTAGATATATTTGTTTTGTACAATTTGTCCAGTAATATTTATTTATTGTTTATTATTTATTTTTAAACTAGTCTCGTGGCCGCGCCTTTGTCCGCGTTTTTATTTAATTATTTTATTTTAAACATTTTTTAATATAAAAGTAGCCTGAGCTATTCCTTATTACATCAGCTATCTACCAGTGAAAATCCCGTCAAATCGGTCAAGCCGTATCAGAGATTAGCGGGGGCAAGCAGGCAGATAAACAGAAAGACAGACAAAATTCTAATAAATATTATTTTGGCATATGTGTACCTTGTAAACGTACCTTTATATGCATTTAGTAAAAAGCGGTTATTTTAATATTACATACAGACCCTCCAATTTTATTTATAAAATATACAAGTAATATCAAAAATATTAAGTAATTAGCCGTTGCCCGGGTTTTCTATCGTTATCGCGCGGCAACCTAATTAATTATACCTACTGACAAAACCAATCACAAAAGTTATTGTTACAGTACATAAGCTTCATTGCATAGTTTCATCAAAATCCGTTCATTTTAAACATCCATCCGTATAAACATCTAAACTTTCGCAGTTATAGATAATACTAATTCGTATTAATATTATAAATTCTACTAAAATTATAAATGCGTAAGATTATGTACCCTACTCTTTCACATAAAACTAATAAACGAATTATCGTGAAATTTTACAGTAATATAGCTTATACATTAGAATAACTAGTAAGTTACTTTTAAACAAAGTAAAATTCACGTGGGCGATGCCGCGGCCTGAAAACTGGTATTAGTATAAATTCACCGTAGTAAGCCTGAATCAACAGTCAAAACTAATTAACATATGATATTCAAATTTCGAAATGTCTTTTACAAGGAAAACTAATTGATGTTTTTTTTGAGAAATACATGGATTATCCTAAACGCCATATAAACCTTCCTTAAACCGCTTAATACGTCGTAAATGGTACACAACAGCGAGGTAGCTTGATATTCCCCCTCCCACGCCGACCCTCGCATCAGGGGTCCATTATACAAACCAAATAAATGAACCCATCCTGAGAATGCTTAATATTATAATTTGATATTTTTAAACGGATAAAGATATTAAAAGTCACGCTCCGAAGTGTTTATTTAACACTGAACGATTTGATATATTGAGATGTTCAATTGCTTTTTTGTTGAAGGTCGATGGTCTTGTTGATTGTAGTTCTTTTTAGTCTGCTGGGTAGGCTTCAAGCGCTAATTAACTTTTTTTTAAATATTCAACATGGGCGTAAAAATTTCTCCGAAGAGGTATATGCACCCACGATTAGCCGACGATATTAGGTCCTATGACGTGACTGGTGGCAAATCCATCGCCATATCATAAAAATTTATAAGAATTCGGGACCTCGTTTAATTAATTTGAATCAAGTTTAAATAATTATTATTTATTAGATAGTCATGTTAGGGTTATAGGTAAAACGGTGGTATCCTTACCCACGCTCATAGAGTGAGGTTTGACGGTGTCGAGGAAATACACGATACGCTAATTTCTTCATGAATACT
>DVZL01003058.1:0-14463 GCA_018236625.1 Lasaia peninsularis
GAACGTAATTCAATGATACAAAATACAAAATTAAAATTATGAAAAAACCCACGACGGTTAAAATGTCGTTGAAAAAACGCAACATACTTAATTAAAAAACCCCCGACTCTTAGAATTTGTTTGACCCTATGAACTTCATAAAAAACTAAAAAAAATATCTAATTTCGGAGTTTTATGGTAATGTAATTGATTTAGAGATATTTCATTACTATACTTATTTATATTAAAGTTATAAATGGTGATAGCAGCCCCGACGATTTTGCTTTTAGTTTTTTATGAAGTCCATATGGTCATCAAATTGTTGGAGTCGGAGAGTTTTTAATTATTTTACGTTTTTTTATTCACATTTTAACCGACGTGGGTTTTTTCAAAATTTTTAATTTTGCTATTATTTTATACCTTTTATAGAGCACAGCAAATAAAATCTACATGTACATAAAAAAATACGCATAATACTGCAGCGCCTCCTGGTGATTTGCCGCCGTAAAACATGTTTGAGAAATTTCACAAATCAATCACTGAATCGGACTTGGTGTTACTGCAGCGCCACCTAGTGAATCATAGCCGCAACACTTATTTGGAAATCTTTACTAATCAACAACAAAACTATACGTAAAATTAGTTAAATTTTGGCTCAATCAAAATATATATTATTGATGAAAACTATATGTAAAATGAAAAGGTAGTAAAATTTTGGCTCAATTAAATATTTACTGCAGCGCCCCCTGGTGAATTAGTATCATAACACTTATCTAAGAATATCCACCAATAAAATCACAACTCATAACCAAAAACAGCATCCAAAACGAATTATTAATTTTAAAGTTGAACGGCGAATTTGTTTTGTACAAAAAAACATTACTACAGCGCCCTCCTGCGAGTTGTCACCGTAACACCCACCTAAAAATTGACCTAAAGCATGGATAAAACCTGATAACTGAAAACCTCATTAAAAATGGATTCGAAGTTTTGAAGGCAAAAAATTTGCAGCGCCCCTTGGTGAGTTATTAATAGGTATAGGTATATAGGTAGGTAGGTAGTAAAACCGTGAGGATTTTCACCGATCAATTCTAAACCCATAACTGACAACAGGATCAGATTATTAATTTTGGAGATAGGTCGCAACATTGTATTCAAAAAGAAACGTTTACTGCAGCGTTCTCTACCTAAAACATGTACCAACCAAAACCACACTCATTATATACTGAAAACGACTTCAAAATTGGATTAGTAGTTTTGTAAATAAATGGCAACATTGGCACACTCAGAACGCATGTACCGCCTCCGTACCATCGCGGGTACAAACATAAATACGAACATAAAGATATATAAAAGTATTTTATTATAATTAATAATACATACAGAAAGAAAATAGAAAAAAAAACAAAACCTTTCGAGACTTAAACAATAGTTAAGATTATAGTTTGGATACTCCAGTTTTCAACCTTTGTAATTATTTATCTTAGAAAATCATAGACAATGTAAAAAGACATTTATTTACGCTTTCGTTAGCCATTAGAATAAATCTTATAAATAATTGTAAATGTTAATTATGTGTCATGTTAATTAACTTCTGCTTAATAATGTCTCTGCTTAATGCACTTTTCAACCTTTTTAATTGAAAATACAGAAAAAAGTTTATTCACTCTTTTTATATATAATAGATTACACAAAATACATTTCTGAACGCATGCTAGATATATAATATCCTTCCTCTGCCAACCTACTTTATGCTTTTTACTTTTGTTTTTATTACATTGACTTATGTCAAAATATATTATCACTATATTTTCTTCTAAGTAAATCAAAGCCAAGTTTTCCGTGGTTTATCGTATCATTTATGTATCAATTTAATTTACTTAACCGTATAATAAAAGACGAAAAGTCTACGACCAATGCTTTTGCTAAATATCTAAGAAAGAGTGAGCCACGATGGAATGGAATGTGGATCACAAAAAATATTGACATGCCTATAGGTATAAGTTTTCATTGTATTTAAGATCTATTCTGCTATTCGGGGCGGAGAAAAATACAACGAAATAAAACAATAAAAATTGGTCCAGCAGATCTCGAGTTATAAGTGTTGTAACAAACCCGACTTTCTTTTACATATATAGTTAGGCGTGGGTGCATAATAATATGTACCTCTGTCTATACCTTCCGGAATAGGAGCTAGACAATTTTTTTTTTCAGGTAGCGAAAATAAACCAAACACTCATCAATTTATCTTAAATCAGAAAACTAACACTCTTGATAAAAGTTTGAAACCGATTATCTTCCCTTCCTTTACAGATTTTCCATATTCCACATTTCTCAAAGTTAGAGCATTTTCAGTATAAGGAACATCGAAAAATATTCATCAAAATGTTATTCTAGGCCGCAATATCAATGAAGTAAGATTTACCGACTCGGAAAGCTGTGGCCATAGCAGCTGTAGAAAAGTTTTTAATAAAAAGCAATAAGCGTTCCTCGTCTGCACCCAACCGAGATTCCGCGTTAGACCTCGACTGCGGCATGTGTAACTTTATTGGAAATCAGTTACGTATCGAATTTTATTTTGACGTTGTGATATAATATATTAAACCTACGAGTTATCGACTCTGTGGTGTAACGGTACGGCTATCGCCTGTTAAGATCGTTAGCCGCGTAGGGTCCTGGGTTCAATTCATAGATTGGGCAACTTTTCTTATATGTTTTTGAGATTATTCTGAGTAAGCATTACATTGCCCGCGATTGGCCTGCCACCTATCACATCATGTGTCCTAGTACCTTGGCTAATCGTGGGTGATATAGTATATCTGCTGGACTCACGAGACATGGATTTACTACACCTCTGATTAGCCTTAGGGAATGATAGGCGTGAAGGTACTTTTACAAGTTATCCATCAAAAAATGTTAACTTGTTCTGAGTTTTTTCAGTTTATCTAAAAATCATAACATTGCCCGACATTAAATGTGTACCCGAGCATCGCCAGCTAATCGTGGGTGCACAAGTATGTGCACTGCCTACCCCATCGGATCGTGATGATATTTTCTGTTATTTATTTTATCCATCACAAGTATATATGAAACCATTACCGCGTCTTGGTCGAATATTGCGGCTAACTTATGCAATATTTACCTTTTTAAATTTTTTCCAAAGTCTGGAAACAATTATTTTGATCACATATACCACACCTTTTCTGTTTGCTTGCGATCAATTTCATTGCAGGAATAGTTTTAAAAACTTTTTAGAGGGTCAACTGTCTTTTTTTGTGGATGGCTGTAGGTAACCGGGAAGACCTGACATTCTACGACCGAATTGCTCGTGTAATTCGTTTTTATATGAAGAGAGAGTAGAGTACCACCACACCTATTATCCCCGAAGGGGTAGGCAGAGGTGTGCTAGTATATCCACGACTCGTAAATCCAGTAGATAGATATACTAGAACACGTTGGTGTGTTTTTGTATGAAAATCGTAATAAATGTAGAGGAAGCTAGCAAGTATGTAGGAATCATGACCCTTGGTACTGATACTATTATAACTATACTTACTATATACTTTGAATATTATCAAGGGACTTGGCGCAATTGATTCTAACCGAATTCAACGTTTTATACCAATGGTTCCCATCCAGTTGGCCGCAGAGGCCAAAATACGGTTCGCGAATGATTTTAAATTTAATAATAGGCCAAGAAAAAAATACAAGATATACCTGTGTCCAATAACATGGTCAAAGCTCGAATGGAACATATGTCAAATAATATGAAAGAGAAACTTGGGTCATTTAAGAGTCTTTAATTAAAATTTAAGTTTAATTGTTAAGTTTTTTTATTATACCTATATACCTACATTATAGGCCCTGCTGACTAGAATGGTATAAAAGCGGTCCCTGGCCGAGAGAAGGTTAGGAACCCTTGTTTTATTCGGAAATACCTGTAAATTTATTGAAAAACTGACTGTGCCCGCGTCTTCGTCCGCGTTTATTTTAAAATAAAAATAGACCAAGCTATTCCTTATTACATCAGCTGTCTGCCAGTAAAAGTCCCGTCAAAATCGGTCTAGCCGTTTCAGAGATTAGCGGGTACAAACAGATAAAAAAAAATATTTTAACAATACATATCTGTATGTTATATTTTATTTATCTATAAGAGTATAGATAATTTTTTATCCACGGATGCAGAGGAACATAATCGACAACAAATCAGCGTCTTCTCCCAACCGAGATACCCGAAAAACTCATTCGCGGCACGAGCCCGGTAAATACTAATTGAAATGAGGTTACGCCGAGCGTATGATTTTGTCGATCGTTCTCATATTATCATACATTAGATAACACCATTTCAAAGATATCGAATTACGTGTACGAGGTATAACAGTTTCGTTCGAAACCCCGCCATGTAACAGTGAGTTTTTCTATTTTAAGTACCTATTAACAGGGACGCGGAAATACAGACATTTACATTCATGGCACAAATGTCTGCCCTCGTCGGGAATCGAACCTGAGCCTGACCGTTGGTCGGTAGCGTTAGGTGTGTATGCTAACTTCACAGCCAACGAGGCGACCACAGGTAGTTTTAGAATGTTTCTCACATTTAAAAACTTAAAAGCCTTTTCTCATTCCTATTCCGCTGGCATATTAATTGCTAAATATTTTTATCTACCGTCTAATTTATTCCTGTGTTTTCAGTTTGAATGATAAAGGTGCTGGCAAATAACACCAAAAGCTTATTATCAGCCTACATCAAGACATCCCTAACTTTTCCCCCCAAGGGATTTTAGCTGTATGTTTCCTATTTTTTATTGAAGGCTAATAAGTAGACGAATCTCCTGGTGCTAAGAAATACACACCATCTTATGACACCAAAGGTTGGAATGGGGCATTGCCCTTATCTTCTTCTTATTCTGAAAATGAAGCCTGAAGCTGGGATGGTGAGCCCCTTGCGTAAGTATATCCTCAAAACCAGAACACAAAAATTGCAAACATTGACAATATTTCGAGAATAGGTGAGGGGGTGGAACCAGTCTTTACGAGTGATCGCTCCTAGTCCGGTCCTGGTGTTAGTGGTAGGTATTACTACCATCAATTAAGAAAATGATGTCAAATATATTTATATTATATTTGTTTCAAGAATAGTGAGAGCCATTTTCTTATATTAAATATGAAAGTAGCATACCCTAGTAGTAGGCAGGGAGCCTACCCTGCAAGGGATTTTGTGTGAAGATATGTATATACATATAAGCAGAATAATAAGTAATGTAAGTTTATAAATATGAAGAATAAATGAATAGTAAATAAGTCACACTAAAACAACAATAAAGAATGTTTGGTTTCCAAAAAATCTGGTTTAATACTTAAGTCACATGAAAAACTTAAAATACAATTGTCGAATAGTCTACACAATTACACAATAAAATCCTACACTCGCTATCTTCAATTCCACAAAACATCTAACAACCTTGGCTTTTAAAGAATAATATCTTATACAAATTCATACCTTACTCAATTCTATCTAAGATTACATTTGCTTTGAATCAATCCGACACTGACCTTGCAGACAACTCTAATCAACCTTCACACACATCAGATAGAAGCAATTTTAACTAATGACAAAAAACAAGTTTGTAAATAAATATTTACTTAAAATAATACATAGTATAGTGCCAATCTATTTCCTAAATACGGTGACATATTCAATGATTAATTATGCTAATGTTATTTCCAATCAGGTTAGTTTAAATGACGTTCCAAATAAATAAAGCAAATAAAGCGATCAGATGTGAAATAAAATTTCAAGAAGAGAGACGTGAACCTAATAGTAATGTTTGAGATTTTTACATTTATGGAACATCGACAATGCAACGACTAAGCCATGAGTGGATCTGTGTGAGGCTAAGTACAGGCTCACAACATCAAGGCATGTTTACGGTGCAATGAGGGTTGACCAACGCTAACGTCTACACCAGCTCATTTGCCAATAGCCCACTGAAACATTTCAAGCAATAAATTATTAGTGTCACAATATGATTTACACAGTCACCATCCTATTTAATTAACGTTAGGTAATTTTGGAACATCATTTTATAATAAGACTATCTTGTGTCGGAATGTGTTTGAATTATCACTTCTTAATTTTAACATTTTGATGACCTCGTATCATTAAATTTTAAACAGCATAAACTGGTAGATAATTCTAAATGCTGATAAATGTCTGTATTACAAATTCCTTGATTCTATATTAATTTTTTGTTCAGTATGTTGTAAGGCAGATACATTTTTTAAAATGTATGTTTTACAAATTAAAGATATCATTTTAAGAAATAGAAGGTGTAGCAACAAATAAATAATCAATATTCCTAACCTCTTTATATTAAATGGTCCATATAGTTATTTGTACTATTTTTAAACAGCATAGCATAATATGTCTTTTCTCATGTAGTTGAGAATTTAACAAGTTAATGTAAGGTCCACATTTGGTTTATTTTTGATCAGAGGACTCTGGCTTCATAAGCCTAATAGTGAGGAACTAAGTTTAGTATTCGGTGATATGATAAATTATATAAACAATATTAGCTATTATAATTTATAACTCATCATTACACTGACAATTGTTTACAACTATTAAATCAGGTAACTTTTCAATTATAATATCAATTTGGTTAGGTTTTTATAAGTAATTATTGTAACTTGATCATACTAAACAAGATGGTGACATAACATTTAAGACAGGTTAAGAGGTCAATTAATCATCTAGAATTTCTTGATAGGGGCTTTGAAGCAAGGCTAATTCATTTATAGCAGACTAACTCTGTGGAGAGAAAATAAGGATTCCCCATCCTGTCTACCAACCAACGTTGGACCACATCAGGTGTAATTTTTTTCAGTTGCTATTGGCAAAATGATCGAGCAAGAGCGTGTGCGCGCGTGTTGCATGCGCGCCACCAAAACCACAAAGCCGATGAGGAGCGATAATTACTTTGCCGACTCACCAAAATGAGACGCATTTGCATGGCCGTTGGCCAGGGGCAAGGCGGTCACCAAGTCTTGAACTAAAACAACGACTTACTTTTAAAATCGTATTACAATAAAATAATCACAAATAAGAACACTCGCTATAACCTATCTTTCATTTAACCCAAACCTTATTTCATACATAATTCTATATAATTACAATTAGTATTTAATTTTAGTAGTTTATCTTTGAAATTTCAACAATTGTTTATGTAGTTCCACTCAGAAACGGCTAAATTATTGTAATTGTAGGTCGCACTGATAACAACACTTTCTGATAAGAATCTTGTTTGAATTGTCAGCATATGTATAGGACGTATTACATAGCAGGGTCATCTCACTGTGTCAATGTTAAAATGCTTGCCAAATACGCAATGTAATAAATTTATTTAATTAAAGCTCATAATACTTACCCGAGCTAAAGTGGGACCTCTTGATGTCACCATTTTCTGAATCGCCGTCAAGAGGACGTTTTCTGGAGTCCGTGATTTCCGGACTAGGGCAAGTATCCATTCCTGTGTCAGCGGCCATGTTGAATTTCAGGGCAATACTAAAAACCTCTCTAGCATAATTCCCATTACGTAATTGCTTTAAAATGCGTATACGGATGCGGCACTGTACATAATTATTATACCATCAATTACACTTAACACTTAAACAACTAAAACTTAAGGAAAGTTAAGTTTTGAATAGATAATTAATAAAATATAAGAAGAGAAGTGACACTAGTTTTTACGTCTAAATGTTATGTGAACGTTTGTCGATACTGCTCTGCGGCTGTTGTGTATGGTGCATAGTTAGTATGAAGTTAGTCGCACTTGAAAATCTATCATGTTGGTAGTTCTGCTTCTTGACACCAACCAGCTGATCATTTTAGTGATTTCAAATACGTGTCATGTTATCGATAACTTATTTTATTATCATAGTAGTAACTTGTAATTATTTACTATATAAAAATAAATATTATTAGAAAAAAGACTGTTAGGTAATTGATAGATCCTACTAAGACTAAATCCAAAAAAATATTTATTCCTCTGTCTGACTCGACTAATATGTCGACGTAGTTTATACATCTCATATATATTGTCCGTGGCTTCTCCCCAGTATTCAAAGTAATTTAATACGCGGCATTTTATATAAAAAACCATTTATAGGTCTGATTAAAAATCTTCAGCGTTATCGCTTCGTTACGATGTGAAAGACGGTTAGACAAACAAGTTTTCTAAAGTTGAATTAACGTTAATTTTTATCAATAGGTAGTGGCCCTTTTACGAAAAATAATACATGTTTATGTTTTACATAATATATTATCCTTTAGTTCTATTGTGATATGAAATCATGCCATCATCATGTGTTAAGTACAAACGTGATACTTTTGTTACATAAGTACCGACGTGAGGTATGTAGACTACTAAAGCTTTAATAAAGAAATCTTTTATGTTTATTTTAATTATTTACATATATATAAATATATGTATCGTATATGTAATATGTATTTAGGTATTGTATAAATGAATAAAAAAAATGTAGTGTAACCATTTATTTTTTATATTAAACTATCACATTGCACTCTTAAATTCTTTGAACGAAAAAAATACTCTTTATATATATTTTTGAAATGTCCTTTTTTTAAAAAAATCAATAATCATATAAACTTGTTTTTGTTACAAACAAAAGTATAATACGTAATTGACAAATTTCATCTAAATCACCGTGTCCCGTGTTATTATATTATGAGAGCTGTGCAGCAACTCACCCGGGTATCCACTGCCTTACCTATTCCTACCACCATAGTGACATTGTCATTTCTCGGCCTGGAGGGTAGGGTAGCCGGTAGACTTGCACACCAGGCCTAACACACAGGCCACTGGACAGCGACTCACATACAACTATGGTATCTATAGGCCACGGTTGTCTCTTACCATCAGGAGAGCCGTGGGCTTGATCACTTTCTTACTTGTTAAAAAAAATCACAAGGCACCAAATTGTAGAAACATATCTATCTTTACAAAAATTCTTTGTATACAGGTTTGATGCATGTGTTTCTTACAAGAGTCACATTTTAGGCAATTTTGTGCTTTAGTTTTAAAAGACAGATGTAACAGAGTTTTCTGTTTTGATTACCCTTTGATTCACTTTTTTCTCTTACTCTCATTAAGTGTTTCCTGTAAAATTTCTTGGTATTTATTTTGAGGCCTTACTTATATTGTTTATTTGTTGGGTGGAACACTTTTACGAACGAAAGAGAAGCGCGGGGAGATACATCATCGCTAACACATGTAACTAGATATTCTGACTTATCAAAGTGTCAGTCAGAGTCAGTCAGTCAGTCAGTCAGTCAGAAAGAGGTACTTAAAGGTTAAGGATTTATATATTCGAGCAACTTATTATATGTGGGACTTACTCTAATAAATCGTATTCATATAAAAATAGCATTTATGCACATCACTACTGGATAAAAAATGCGCAAGGTCGTTTGCGCATCGTCCAATCAACGAACGCTGCTATCTTCAGTTTAGTGGAACCTGTATTTTTTGCGCCATTTTTTATAATTTAGATAATTTGAATTACAAATTAAAATACGAGTTTTTATGTGCGTATAATTTGTTATAATGTATATCATGATAGGGAGCTGCATTAGTATAACAAGGTTATCCACGAAAACTTAGATTCGTAATACTGTTCTTATTGTTTTCTGCAGTTTAAGAATGATAAAATGTAATTTAATTAAAAAAATATTTTTTCAGAGAATAGACAAATATTATTATATACAATTAATAATACCACTAAAGAATTAATTATAAGTAATTGAATATCCAGTATATTATGTTGAAACAAACTGAATAAAATATTTTATTCGCAAAACCAAGAACGTTCGAAAGGTTTAAATATGGCGCCAAAATCTAGGCGCCTAGGCTAGGTCGCATCGTGATGTTTAAAGTAGGTCAAGGTAGTTTTCAGGTTTGTATTTGATATTCGTTCTCACTCACTCATTAATGCGGCCTGTAGGGGTGTATTCAGACTCAGTTGCACAAAGGTTTATAATTGGGTCATTTTTCCGTTTGGTTTGAGATATATGCGGGTCAAATGTTATTTGGTACCTATATTAATTACGACGTCATATGACTACGATATTATAAACAAGAAAATGCCATTAGAATCGCCTTTTTAGGGTTCCGTACCCAAGGGGTAAAAGACGGAACCCTATTAGAAAGACTTCGCTGTTCGTCTGTCCGTCACCAGGCTGTGTCTCATAAATCGTGATAGCTAGAGAGTTGAAATTTTCTGATTGTGTATTTATGTTGCCACTATAACAACAAATACTAAAACTGTAATAAAATAAAAACAATATAATATAATGGGTGCTTCCATACAATAAACCCAATTACATACGGAACCTACGTGCGCGAGTCCGACTCGTATTTTTTCTTAAGAATCACATATTTCATGGAATGTGGAACGTAAATGTACATATTTATAAAAATGCTCTGTTCTTTCTTTACGTTTTACTACATTGTCAAGAAAATACCTTCAGTGGTAGTCATTCAAATAATACCAACCTAAGTCACGAAATAATGTCTTAGTGTGCAAGGGATAATTATTTAATAGGATTATAATTTACAGTATACTTTACATATTATAAGGACTTAGTATTTTCACACTAATAATATAAGAGCGACTCGCCCCGGCTTCGCACGGGTATGTTATGATTTATGAATGGTATATTCATATAAACCTTCCTCTTAAATCACCCTATCTATTAAAAAAACAGCATAAAAATTCGTTAGGTTTTTTTAAAGATCTAATGATACATAGGGACTGTAACGATAAGAATGGGAACCTATTTTGTTATACCTATTTACCTACTATATAGTGTTGTAGAATAAATTCAATTAGATATCACTGTGTTTTTAAGTGATTTCTAATAGGTTTTCAATTCATTGTTTTTCTTTTGTAGGTATGTGTGATACGCTATTACACTGTCACTTCTGCATGAATTATAAGATTTTTTTTTTGTGATGGTCATACTTCGGAGATGGCGCCATATCATTTTGAGGGCGTCGAATTGTACCTAGTACTTTTTAAATATGAATAAAAATACATTTTTTTTGTGAGTTTATGATGCTAATGTTGGTTTCCACACATAATGGTTTTTTCTCGCTTAGTAAAATTATATATCGTTGTCTTTCGGGTAGATGAAAATTACTTAATAAAACAAAGTACCTACGTGTAAGTACTTATGGACTTAGAGACAAATACTTCCCGTCCCGTCTACTGAACTGTAATACTAATGGTATGAATATCCTACAAGGGTACTAAGGGTAGCGCCATCTGTGTAGAATAGACCAACTGCCTTCCTACCAGGTAGCTCGTAAGATGCGAGCATAATATATTAACTGGGTTACTTCCGACATGTCTACTGGTGGTAGATCGCTGTGCAACTACTCGTCCAGGTAGGGATTCACCACCTTACCTATTCCTGCCACCATAATGACATTCATGTTCCGGTCTGAAGGGTAGGAGTACCTGGTAGAGTTGCACATAAGGTCTAATATCCCGACCACAGACAGCGACGCAGTGGTCTACATCTATCTATGGTGTCTATAGGCCACGGTTGTCTCTTAGCATCAGGAGACCCGTGTGCCTGTTCGCTATCTTATCTCATAGAAAAACACATTTTTTTTTAAAAATTAGCCGCCTTTCCCTGTTAAATCAGCTGTCTGCTAGAGAAAGTAGGTACCTATATTCAAATCGGTCCAGCCGTTTCAGAGATAAGCAGGTACAGACATACAGACAGACGAAAATTCTAAAAACGTTTTTTTTTGTATTTATAATTAGTTTGTACACTACCTTTTTTCTTTTTATTTATGTTTTTTCTCTCTCCCAGGACAAGCTCGCCTTTTGTACTCTTTTTTAGTTTTTTTTCTCATTTGCTGTAATATTATACGTGTACAATAAAGTGGTAAATAAATAAATAGGTAATATTTTGGTACCTATACATATATACCTACCTTGTAAACATACATATTATGCATTTTTAAAAAGCAGTTATTTTAATACTAGCTGTTGCCCGCGGTTTCGCGCGCGTGTGACTATCATAGAAACAAAATCTAAGCAATTGTGAAATGAAAACGAATCGTTTATATATTTATGTCATCAAAACATTTTTATACAAATATTCATCCCCTTCTTTAACCCCTCCTCCTCTCTTTTTGCAGTAAATAGTAGCCTATATTCTTCTTCAAGGTCAACTCTATCTTTGTACCAAATTTTATTAAAATCTGATCAGTGGTTAAAGCGTGAAAGCGTAACAGAGAGACATATAGTTACTTTCGCAATTATAACATTAGTACGGATTATATACAAACACTCCAATTTTATTTATTTGTATAGATAATTACAACTCTATTCACTATTAGGAACAGCTTGAACCGATTGGACTGCTACTTATTTATGTAATATTTGTTTCGACTTACTACAAAAACCGTCACAATCTCATTAAAACTCTTCGCCTCATAAAACTTGGAATAAACATACATACATAACTTCATGCCAGGTCCTTTGCAGGATAGTAAAATGAGAAATGGCATGCTCTGGTGGTTTGGTCTTGTGGAAAGAATGAAAGAGGAAAGATTAACAAAATAAATCTACAATACACATTCGCATTAATGGCTGTAGGTACCTACCCAAAAAGATTTAGTTGACATTCTACGACCAAATATCTCGCATATTATTATCTGAGGGTGGTGTCAAGAGTCTCCGAAACCGGTGTGTTTGTATGAAGGAGGAAATTAGCCAAGTATGTAGTAATCCTGACACTTAGCACTCGATAGGGATAAACAATGAATAAATATTAATATACAAAGAAATTTATTTAAAAATAGTTCACAATATCACTTTAAACGTATAAATGCGCCAAATATAACTCAATTCATAACAAAGAAATTATACAGATAATTAAAAAAAAACTGAATAAATGTATTACGGCGTGTTCACACGATTTTGCTTTAATTTTTTTATCTACTTTTTTACATTATAATAATCCGAAAAAAGAATTGGAAACACCCGAGTTTGTCTAAACTGTGAAGCTAAGGTATCTGGAGAATACACACTTAACAACGAGCTGTACGCAATATTAAACATCTCTACCTCATTTTTACAGGACTGGGTTTCTCACTCTAATAATGCTGGTTCGTTTTGAAATTGTCAACTCCACAAATCCGGTTTAAAGAGAGACGAGAACTATCAAGACTGTACTATTTTTTGTCTGTTATATACTTCGATTATTAGTTTTTCGTTGTCAAAGGGTAAAATGGGGACCTTGTTACTAAGATTCCGCTGTCTATCTTCTTGTCACGTTAAGTCTGTGCTCGAAGGGTTCCGTAAATATCTATAAAAACGGCAAAAAATCCCGTTTGTTGTACAAGAGTACGTTTTATATATTCAGTTTATTTTGTTTTTAGTATTTATTATAGCGGCAATACATCATCTGTGAAAATTTCAACTGTCTAGCTATTACAGTTTATGAGATACATCCTGTTGACTGACAGACAGACAGCGAAGTACAAACAGCTTAATAATAGGGTTCCGTATTTGCCCTTTGGTTACCCTAAGAGTTAAAATTATCTTGTGGACCAGCCAGATCATAGTTGACCAGTAAGTAGTACAACAGCCCAACACTCCCAGTACTCCAGAGACGTTCAGAAACCCATAAAAAATGTTTCAGGGAAAAGCTTATTAAACGTAACTAAATTTTATTAGACATATCATCATTGAATCACCTACATTCACCATGGCTATATAAATACAAAAAAAGGAAGTCAACAAGATGGTGGTGCCTTACCACATAAAATATCTACAATTTAAACAATATTAAGATCTATTTTAGTATATATTATATTTATGAACTAGAAATCAAAACACTTGCACTGTTTTAGTTATATTTATGTTAATCTAAAAAACCCTTTAAATTTTTACTGACTGTTAAGGAGCTAGAATTCATGTGCCATGAATAAAAAAAATCTGTCTAGAGCGCTTCGGGCTCGAGCATCGATAGGTTCCGTAGCATTATTTATAAAAACTGAAAATCTCACTTTTTTTTGTTGCGGAGCACCCTTTATATATTTATTTTTTGCATTGGTTGTTATAGCGGTATCAGAAATACACAATCTGTGAAAATTTCAACTCTCTAGCTATCACGATTCATGAGACATACAGTCTGATGACAGACAGATTGACAGCGGAGTCTTTCTAATAGGGTTCCGTTTTTTACCCCTTGGGTACGGAATTCTAAAAAAATATTGTTACGTCCATTCAACCACGATTAAGCAGAGCAACCACTATTATGCACACTGAGTGACCAACATTGAGTGACTCATGTTCAAACTCCATCATCCGTACTAATATTATAAATGCGAAAGTAACTCTGTCTGTCTGTATGTTACCCTTTCACGCCTAAACCACTGAACC
>DVZL01003059.1:0-14463 GCA_018236625.1 Lasaia peninsularis
AATCAGTTTGGCGGTTCTAGAGGTTGGCCGGAATAAACAGATAGATAGACAAAAATTGTAGTATATGTTATTTTGGTATATGTACCATAGCACATATGGAGCAAACACTTCAATTTAATACAATGTATAAGTAAACACTTGTTAACATAAAGTGATAACACACACTACCTTGGGTGCAGTGCAAAGACTACTTCAGAAACTATGTGCAATTTCAAAATATCCAAATACTCACAAAAATATTCAAACTTTGCACAAACACACACAATACTTACCAGCCAAAAGCCTGGAATTAGCACAGGAACACATGTGCAGTGGTGAAAGCAGTTTGTATGTGTTTCTATATTATTCACGCTCATATCCGAAAAGAGATAGGCGGAGGTACATACTTATGCACCCAGGATTAGCTGACGACATTAGGTCCCATGATATGACAGGTGCTAAGGCCGTCGCCATATTGGACACAATTCCAATCCCGGGCAACGTCATGTTATTTTTTTTTATTTCAGATAAACTCAACAAAGTCCGCTACCGTACCACTAGTATATAATAAAATAATATAATTTTCGTTTATGGGGAAAGTAAATCTTGGTGAGTGATTTTATTAGTGCTTAAACTAAAAAAGAGTTTAATAATACTTTTTTGTTTCTGCTTATTTAGAATAGGTTTATTATTACTTTCAACAAAAGATGTCGACATCACATCACTAGTATTCAGTCGTACCGTTTAGCTGTAAAAAAAACCCACCGTACCACCAGGGCCATGGCCAGGGGTAAGGTGGGTCTGAAGGGTTTTCAGCGTATAATTTAATTTATGCATATTGGTGTACTGAGATAAATAGTAATGTGGTACCCTAAAAACTATTACAGGGTCTATATATGAAGCTGAAAATCTGGTGATTACACTTCAAACAACGATGTGTCAGCAAAATCTCATCTATCTTACTCCAAAAAACTGGCAGAAAGAGATGTTGTCTAGCTTGGCAAGTGTTAGCAATACTATATATTCTAGATAAGTCCTTGTTAACGCATTCACTGTCAGCAACGCATATACGCGTTTTCGTTATTTTCATCCAGTGCCTTGGACGCATTTGTGATTTCATATATTTAACGAGCTTTACCCAGTGCCTTTAACGCACATACGAGTTCTATTAATTTTGCAATCTTCTACTTATGTCTAATATGTTATTCCCTAGATGACTTAGTTCATTATAACTAAAATAGTTGACAAATGATTATAATAACATTAATTATAAACATTAAATAATTAAATGTTTAATTTAAAACAAGTTTGTCGTTTCTCTTGGTAGAATCATTACTTGGTTCCAATGGAAACAAATCACCGTCAAATTAGTATGAACTCATATGTGCTTTGGAGGCACTGGGTGTAGTTAATTAAACACACATGTGCTTTTGAGGCATATAGAAAAGTGTGGCATGTGGCGAAGTTCCAGAAAAAGCAGTGAAGTGTGAAATATCCAGACCTTCATGCTCTATTGGTACCTTCTTTCTGCACTAGTCCCATACTAAAGCATTTGAAAAACTAATGCTTTTGCTTTTTTATGTGTGGGATGGGCGCCAGATAAAAAGTATTGCTAGAAGGATACGAACACTTGCTCTTTTCATCACAAAGTACCTGGGCGAACGAGTTTGGCTTGGCATTCTTTTTTCGCTTTTCGCCTGCTTGAAAAAATTGCCATCTACGAAACCAAAGTCAGTACTAATTTACACCAAGTGGTATCGACAGATATGTTGTATATTGTATACCTAGATGTCGTGATTTTCGCAATTTCATAAGACCTAGACCTATCTAGATCAATTTTTTACCTCCCAAAATTTCTAGGTACCAAATTTCAGCGAAAACGTTATTGCCGTTTTCAAGATCGCCGGTATAAATAAATAAATATATAAGAATAGCTCGTTTAAAAGTATTAGATATCGCAGGAATATTTATGTTGAAAATTGAGAAAGAAACAACATTAACGTTTGAATACGTTTACTTGATCTCCATATACAGATAAGTACGGTTTTTACACTATAAAGTACATTACAACATAGCACTAGCAAACAACCGGGTGGTTATTCTACCAACTGAAACAGCAATGTAAGATCGAAACTTATATATCATCGTATTGCAATTTGTTTGTACGAGCCTTTAAATTGAAAATAAAATGGTTTTTTAAATATGTTTACTTTTACATTGAATACTAAATAATGTTTTAATTTTATTGCCCATAACAATCCTGTTATTAACAACACCAATAATTAGTAAATAATGACGAAACAAATTACACGAATTGATTTAATATTAAATAAAGTAAGTAATTTATTTGCTTTTCATGTATATGTTACCAAAAAATAATACTACAAAAAGTAAATGTTGACGATTTATCGGAAGTATCTCATCTTTTCTTGGATTAAAGTTTAAATAGAGAAAATCATCATGGCGCCTAATGTGACGTCATCTATAAAACTGACGGTTACAGTTGTCACATTACTAAGTGTGATTCTGGAAAAAATATAGACTAAAATAGCATTTAATTATCAATCTGTCCCCGTTTGGAATTCCGAATTGATTAAACTTAATCTATCACATTTTACTTAATACATTTTTTAAAACATAAAAATATTACTTTGGTGATTTTTATGATTACAGACTACAAACAAAATAATTGTTTTCTCCATTAAACAATTTAGAACAATAAAAAAAAGACTCGTTATAATTTTTTGTTTTTCAAAAATTAAAGTTTAACTTTAGTAATCATAATAATCTAATTTCACCAATTGCCAACGATGGAAACACTAAAATTACTATGTTCAGTTGGTAGAAGATTCACCTAAGAGGAATACAAAACGCTGTACATTACATATTAAACAACAATTTATGCTATTGTTTTAAAAGTTAAATATTGTCAGTGGCAATATTTTTTAATCTTTTTTCTATAATGTTGACATTGAGCTCGTGCTGATGAGCTCTGTCATGAAACAGCAGCCTATTTTCTGCGAGTATTAGGATATCCACGAGCCATATTTTGGTGTAAGTTTTCAAGCGTAAACTAAGTACTATTAGTATTAGCATATAAAGTATAAAAAATATTAATCACTTGGTATGACAGAATTTGAGAACATTTAAACAAAGAGTAAATAAGCGCTCTTTAGCTTATAATACTTCCACTTTTCATTCCTTATTTACTTTCCAACAGATGAATTATTGATAATTTGCCATCAGTCCCAAAAATACATGTAAAGTGACGGACCAGCAAAAGCTTTATATGAATTTTTATCTTTTATACAAGGTGTAGATTTAATCACCGACAATATTAAAAGGGGGTAATCAGACCATGTTATACTACTTATATCTACAGGAAAAAATGCGACTTAATTTTTTTACCATAATATCCCCCGTTTTTTGTATGCAAAGTCACAAATTCAAGGACACTGAACTGGTCGATCACATGGCATGGCAGGTAGGTCACTAAGGTTCAAATTGCATGCACGTGCCGCGGATTATAATAATAATAATAATATAATAATAATAATAATTTATTTAATAATTCTTTCACTTTGACTACAACCATCTAACTACATAGAAAATATTACCACTGATATATCAATCTTCTACATTCCTAAGCTTGGGCCCCAAAATTTGATTACACACGGACCTTGAACAGTAATGACTTGTATAATGATCAAAATAAATCACTGGACAGGCCTAGTGAAAGAAATTCAAAGGTAATTGAAGGTATACATTTCTTGTAATAAAAAGAAAACTGAGTTAAGACTATACTTATTTGGCAATCTTCAAAAGGAGCGTTAGACCTTTCCAGTTATTTATTATGTTCGAAGTTTTTTTTTACATAAAAACACTTAAATGCAGCAAAAATACATAAGTTTATGATATATTTCGAACGTGGCCACGAATGCTAGCTGCAGGTTAAGGAAACAGCGTCGTTTATAAAGAAAATATATATACACGCAAATTAGTTTTGCGTTTTACGTATAACATATAATACTTATTTGTTTGAAACTAGCTACATAATTGTGTTTTATATTCGATTAATTTAATTACAAGAAATGTTAAAAATATATAATTTTATTTTTTTATATAAATAAAATAATACATATTTTTTTATTTATTTATTATCTACAAAGATACAGTATAAGCTTTACAATATTACTTGTTAGACCACTGAGGACCTCATATTTAAAAAATCTGCTTCCAACAACAATTTAATTTATTATTAAATGATAATAATATAACAAATATTTATTTATTACTGTATTTTTATAGCTGCCGACTTTTTGCTAGACCGAGCACTTTCGTGGCCACGCCCTATAGGTATTTGTGATCACGATACATTTACTTAGTTTTTTTTTACTTATTTTATTATTTGTGGCATAAATATTTCTTTTTGAAAACGATATAATACTTTTTATTTTGTAAGTTTAACGGTTTATGCACACAATGTTATATTTTGCGACGGTTTCGAAACGGCGCGTTTCGCTTGTGTGGAACGTGTGGTGATGACGCCGCAAAAAATTACGTATGCCCACGCTCTTAGATCTAAGAAAATATTTTCTTACGTCTTTTTTAATCAAGGAACATGTTGCTATATTCTTCTTTGTTAAAGAAGATCTGGTAAACTTGATAAAATGAGATTTTTTAATGATATATTTTGATAAAACAAAGTACGTTATATTACGATTTTTTTTTTCGATTTTACGACAAATATGCGTGTCTCGTGTAACACGATGGTAATTCTATAGCATTACGCTAAAGTTATCTGGAGATTACAGTCCTAACAAGATCCTGTCCCGAATACGCAGTTCCTCCTTCCTTGCTGACGCTAGACTGAGAGTTTCGAGTAGTTGACAAAGTTAAAATATGTGGGCTTTATAAACATTTATTTTATTCTCATATAAATATGAGATAAATGTTTAATATTGAAGACAGGTCTTTGTAGCTTCATGTTCTGTAGGCACAAACTGGAATAAGCTTGAGTCGAATATAGCTCTATTAAATTTTAAGTTACAACATCATTTCTAACAGCCCAATTTTTTATTTATATAAATTAAGAATTTTACAAAATAGGAAATTTTAATTTTAGTTCCGTTTGTGCTATCAGAATACCACAATATAGAAAAAAAAATTATAATAACACACAAAATTATTTTTTTATAATATTAACAAAAGGTTTTAGAAATACCTAATGTAGGTACATATCGAAAATGTTTATAGAATTTTAATACATTCAACTACACAGTTACATTGGGACACTAAAAATAATTTAGGTATTAAAAATACCTAGAAATACCAGATGTAATACCTTATGTAGAAAAAACTTCACGATAGAATTACCCAAATTATTAAATATTCAAGTATTAAAATATTTCATAGGTACATTATGACGTTGTTAATAAAGTATCTCATTAAATATTTAACGTTTTAATTACCATAGTTTGGTTTACTAAAAATATTTCAGGCATTAAAAATAGTTTGCCGACGATGACGAAGAGTATGGTTTCTCATCAGATACTAAAATACTTAAAAATAACAACAGCTACAGCTTGTTGATCAGATAAATAATGTTAAAATAAAAGAGATTCTTAGTGTTTTGTGTAAAAATATATTTTTGATTATGCAAAAACAGATCTAGAAACTCAGTCTTTTGATTTTCTAAGGGTTGTTTCATATTATAAATGACAAGTTCTAAATACAATATTCTGTAGTTAAAAATATAGGTAAAAATGTAAAATGAGGAATAAATGAAATTTAACCAGGAATTGAGAACGGAAAATACAAATATTTAGGTAGCCTTAGGATTCATACTTTCATTCCAAACAAACCCTAATATTTTCTTTTGTTTGGTATGATTAATTTTGAAAATAAATATTTTTTTGAAAATGAAATTTCGCAAATTACATAGTATTAAAGTTACTACTCTCATAACTACTCTCATAACAATAAACTCATTAAAAATGTAGAATTAGTCAAGGATGACAAAAAAAAGTTTTCATATAATATTTCATGTATTTGAACTTTAAATATTGCAGGTTTTAAAAAAATAATAATATTTACCTAGTATTTTTTTCTATCTGTTTTTTTTTTGTATCTGTAAAAAAAATATTATTTATTATATTTAATTACGAAAAATATTATTATGTTTATGAATAATATTTAACTAAAAGAGATTCCACTTCGTTATTAATATGATCAGTATCATACAGTTTTAATCGTTTTTTTTTTTTAATAAATGACAATATCAATACAAATTATTTTGTCCCAACATTATTTATGAAACTAAAAGATCTTGGATTTAATTAACTTATCTATCAAATAAAAATATAATTAACTAACTAAAGATAGGATGCTTTATATTAAAACATCATTTAAAAATAATACAGATTATATGAGAATGTTTATAATATATGGCTTTTGATTTTACAAATTCTTCTATAAATCAGCAAAAATTAAATAAATAAAAATTTGGAATTATTGAGCATTTAATTAAAATTAACTAGTCTGTATGCCACACGAGTCACAGAATGACTTTTTTAGACAAAAAAATCAATGGAATTTTGCTGAGTATTTAAATTATAGAATATCATTACAAATTGTACATTATTTATCCATGAAATTAATGTAAATTTGATATAGAATTTTATACTTTATGGCAGGTTGAAATGGCAATGTTCATCAGAACACTTTGCTGTCTGTGACATTTGGATGAAACGTATAGGTAATCGTTATTCTATATACGTTTCATTCTTCACGTGATAGATGATAGATCATAGATCATCATAGATATTTCTACCTAGACAAAGTTTGGAACATGGATCCCAGACCCAACAAAGCGTTAAAATTAGCAATGATTTTCTATGTATGATTAAATTTACTTGTTTTTGCGTAATCACACATATAATTATATCGTTATATATTTATTGCAATGCTTTTGTATATGTTTAAGCATGAATAATTATATATCTTAAGCATGTAAAATTTGGGATTCATGTTACCAAAATATAATAACGTGGTCGATTTTGTTGTGTCTACTGGCAACATCGGTCATTTTTCATCAACTTAATATCTTCCATTTTTTTATGATTGCTAATTCAATCTACGTTATTATTATTCTTTCTGACGTTGATGTAATTTTACATTTAGACGTTGTGCGTTTTTGTCTGTAAATAACAGCATAACATTCCCTTAACTATATTTTTCTTCTCTCTCCATATGTTGTTGGACTTCATAGGTCGTGATGGAAATACTCGAGGTCTCAGAGACTAGATGTCTGATCTCTTCCTGTTATCAAATTGAAATATTGTTCAATATTAACATACATTTTCTTTTAATACATATATGGTTAAGAAAAAGTAATAGTTTGACACAAACATATAATTGAACACTAAATTGATGTGTTAATTTTAAAGAGCTATTTAAAAAATTTATGGCATAAGACAGTGAACAAGCACTTTGCTCTCCTGATGGTAAAGGAACCGTGGCCTATAGACACCGTAGATAACATAGGTGCTTCGTTGTCCTGTCGTCAGGATGTTAAGCCCAATACTATCAGTAGTGTTGATGGTAGCGACTCAGTCAAACTAAGATCGCGTCTTACGAGCTGCCAGGTAGAAAACCAGATGGTCCATTCCAAACAGGTGATCCGGACCACCACGGAGAATTATAAAGTATAGTAGTATATTGTCTCAAATTGTAACGGTCTTTATTAAAACAAAATTTGGTTAATAACTTTTATGATTACAATTTTACAAATTATTCTTATTTATAATATTGGATTATAATTATCTACTCAAATAAAATTTGATTTGTAAGTAATTTAAGAAATTATCTATATTTTGTTCCACATTGTCTGTTATCATAACAATGATTACATCTACAAATGGAATGACACATCAATAGTACAATATACGAACAAAAAACAATAATATAAGGGAATCATTTGTGTCAAACTATCACTATAATTAATAGTTGTGTTAGAATTGTCTTACCTGATACAGCGGATCGCTAGTGTAAAGCTTTTAATTTCTACAAATTTAGTATTATTGCTAAATAATGGCAACTCTTACTCAATATACACTTGAGTTCATGCGGGTAGAAAAAGGGCATCCTGTAGAAGCTACATGCTGTTAGCTTTTATTCATAAAAATATTTTGATTCAATTTCCATAATATATAAATGACTAAAACTTTTTAGAATTAACCTAAATATATTATTTATGGTATAAATTTAAGTGTCCAGATAATTATTTTTTCTCAGTTAGGTGTGTTTAACCTTTTTATGCCTAATTAAATGTTCTGCTCATAATTATTACAAACCACTTAACATATCACTTATTAAACCTATTAATTTTAATTAAGCTCAGGACACGCACGATGTCGTCTGATTTTCTAATCACATTTTAAATCTCCCTGTTTTATACGAATTGGTATAATTGAGATAACGTATGGTGATTTTTTTGGTATATTAATAAATAACAGGATTTGTATTAGTTTCTTAGAGGGCAAAAAGTGATTGGTCTGAGAAATAATTAAGCGAATTTAGTATTTACTGAATTTAGGATGTTAGGTGGTTTTTTAGGTATGGTATATTTTGCTTCTGGGTTTGTTTTCTAGTGTTATATAATATGTATTCAATGACTGCAAATACAGAAATTAATTATTTTGAAATATTTATTCTACATTTTGCTCTTACATATTTAACAATAACAGAATATACATTATACACTTATTTAAATATTAACAACGACATAACAAACAGTTCTCACACTCTGGTTTGCGCTTTTGAAAATGTGACTAAAATATTTCTGGATAAATAACACGAAATGACTAAAACATCAAAGTATACAAATTGTACACTTGTGATATAGGTGTTAGTTAACGATAATAATCGTTAAAATACTCATTATATTTACCCTTAACCAGAAGTACCTTTCAGTAATCGTAATTACGTATCGTGATCATGGCACTTGACATGACGAAATCGCAAAATAATGTTGCCATTTATTGTGATGAGTTGTGATGTGGTAGAATATGTTGGTATAATTAATTATTTTGTAACAAATCTTTGACATTAATTTTCTTATATTCATTGCTTAAAATAAAACAAAACAGGCAAATTTATCGGTATTAAAGTCACAACCGTGTCAAACGAAACTCGGACCAATTAGCAAACACACTTTTGGATTTATAGCGTAAGGATACTGTATTATTTATACATACTGGACATATACATTCAATCACATTTTCAAAAACACTTTAAATTAGAATCTGTAAATACTTTTGTGAAACTTTCTATATATAACACATAAAATGACAAACAATATCATTCAAATTTATTTTGAGCATTTATAGTCGATATATAACGAGTATGTATTGTATGCATATACGAAATACCGACTTTACTGATTAAATTAATGTTAATATATACTTTTTTTTAATAATTTGCGTAAAATTTATACAGAATGAAATTTTAAAGTTATTTATTAGTTCCATAAAGGAACAAAAATTAAAAAAAGCTAATAAAATTGAAAATAGGATTTTTAGATAGCAATAGTTTTTTTTTAATCTATTTAATTCATTTAAAATTTATCAATTAGAAATCCAAATATTAAATTTTGAGATATTGGTAATAATACAATGACATATGAGGCAGTGAAACACGGAAAAAATATAATATATGGTTGTAAAAAATATAAGTATACTTTAATGAAAATTATCGATATTAGTACAAAATAAATAAATAGCGAACTATCAGACTCAGCTTAAACATTTTGATAAATAAGAAAAAGTAGAGGCACAAATAAACACACCTTTTTGTCTTTGGATTTAATTACTATATTTTTGTTTTAGTTGTTTTTTTATAATCAGCCAACATAAGAGTATGCTCTACCGTCCATTAATAGATAAATCTCCTACTTTTTTAAGTTTTTTCCCCACTGTAGCAAGAATTTTTGTGTAAGGAGCGGTAAGCTCTGTGACGGCCCTGTTGCAATCTAATTCTAACGTTTTCAAGTCACACAAAATTATTTACAAATCCCAAAAATACACGGAAGGTATTAATTATTAATAATAATGACGTTTACAATAAAGCTGAATACATTTATTTCAAGCGGACAATAAATTGCTTTTGTTATAAACAACCTTTAGATTATTATTCATACTGGCAATCACTAAACTATCAACGGTAACATTTGGTCGTCTATAAGTTGGCAACACCGGATTTAAAAATCTAGACTCATGCTACGAATTTAACGACGTAAAAAGTCGTGTTCAAATGTCAAAAATGGAATGTTAACATTGTAATCCGAATACGATATTTAAATTCGAATGTATGTTATTTACGAATCGTTTATAAAAACATTATACGATAATGAACACTTACGAATACCAATTTGTACTTTTCAAAAAAACTGATATGGTCTAATAATAATTTACAAGTTTTAACTCTATATATGTGAGTTTCTAGAAAAATAAAATATAACAACGTACAGTCTTATAAAGAGTTAATTAAAGAAGAAAAGATAAATAATTTGAAACTATTGTAATGACATTCAAGAATTTATTATAGAATTCCATTTAAGTGGTTAAAAATGTGAAATTCAAAAAAACAAATAAAATTTAAGTATATTGAAGAAACATGAACAAAATGAGGAACAGTACTTGTATAATATCAATTGCACTAACAATATACGTGTGATGTGTTTATATCATCTTATATTTCAATATCCAAAGAACACTCAACACTGAAACATTGGTATGAACTAAATAATGTTATCTAAATATATTTTGGTTAAAATTTATAACAGTTATGAGATTGTGCTATAAATTTAATAGTTTTTTACGTGTTAAGACAGTGAATAAGTACACGGCTCTCCAGATAATTTTTGATATTCGATTTTATTTGACTTAACTTTTTAAAGCTATAGAAGTTTTCAAATATTTAAAGAAACTTTATTTATTGTAAAATGATGCATCTTACAAACAAATCATGAAATTTTTTTAATGTTTTAAAAGAAGTGCAAACTTGTTTTTCAGTATTATAAGGATCTACAAAAGAATAAAAACATCAGTCAAAACTAGGTTATTTAGGTATAGCTATTTTTATTGGTAAGCAGGTACCAAATACTTTTAAACGGATATTTTTTGTAAGATTATTGAAAAACAAAAATGCTATTATCTTTACAACAAATATTAAAAGTATTTAAAAAAGACACTATGACTCTGAGACTTTCTAATAAAAGGAGAAGAAATCCTTAAACCATCAAAACGACATATAACCTACATAATATCAAAAGCTTAGATAAATAGACCAGAAAATATCTATAAAATATTAGTAGAAAAATAATATTCTGCTGTTATATGGACACAGGGATCATAAAATTAATATTTAAAAAAACTACAGACATGATATGAACAAAAAGTTTATGAGGAATAAGTAATCTATTAAAAAAGTATTTTTCGCGATAAGGTTTATTTGCAGGAAGATCAATACTTAACGTCAGTAATAGTTTATGTGTGTATTAATTTAATTAAAATACATTATATTTTGTTGAAAAAAAAATTGGGAAAAGAAAAATGACAAAAGTATACATTAGGCAATCACTAAAGATCCACATGCATTTTTTTTGTGTTATGAATATGATATACTTAAAAACATCATATAATATAAAGATCAGTCAAAAACTATACGGCACGTTGGTTATAAAAAAGTATGAAATTTAAGATTACAAAAAAAAAGGAAAAATAAATGATCAAAGGTGACATTTTTAGAGAAGGAAGTTAGAATCACGGTTTTTGCAAATGAAAACATGAACGTTAAAAGAGTACTGTTGTGGAGGAAAAACATAAGATTTTATTTGAGACAGCAATTTTTTAATTAAATTAAAAATATTATATAGTTGATAAAAATTCTAAATATTGTTTTTAAACTTTTCGTACTTCCCAAAATGGAAGCACTCAAACTTTGTGTTTATTTTGTGGTTTATAAAACATCACTTAACTTGTCTATTAAGCTAGCGTCAAAACACTAAAGCAAAGTATAACTGAGAAACTTTATCATTTGTAATCTAGATCTACTTTCTTTTTTAATTGCAACTATAACCCACCAGATAAGCAGCGTCCAAATAAAAAATTAGCATTAATAATGTTGCCAATTGCTGAAAAAACTGCTAATTTGGTATTATACTATAATTGTATATTTCTGCCAAGCCTGAATATGTAAAATGTAATCAATTATATTTGAATGTGTAAAAAGTTGTCTATTGCTACATTCTATTTAGAAATTTACTTAAGTACCAAATTACTTGTATTTAAATAAATAAGCTAATTCAAATGTACAAAGGTGTAAAAAGATTATTCTATTCGATATATTTAATTCATATGTGTGATGCAGTGCGTAAAAAGTATTTATATAGTTAAGCAAAATCTAAGCCAAGTGTGATTAGTCTAAATATGTATTAAAAGCCGACGGCGGCGTGTAAGCTTGTATTAGTAAAATTGTAATTATACCCAACGAATATGATCAAGTATCTATTAGATTTCACATTATAAATTAGCATAATATGTAATCTGGTTAAAAATTTGCAAAACTATCTTCGTTTTCTTTGACTCAAAAATTGTCAAAAATTGGATTGAGACTCAAAAAGTTAGTTTTTTCTGCCTTCCTATATGTATAATTATACATTTAACGGTACACGCAATACATATTCGTTGGATACGTAATGTATTGTTAATGTTGTCTTGGTAAATAAAATTACATAATCATAACAAATACCCGTAAATCGTTAAACATAAAAAGTTATTACGTATAAAAAATATTATATTTTTGTCTTCTAAGATGGTCAAAAATTAGGTTTAGTTTTTAAAATTTATATACAAAAGGAGTTTGATATAACGTTGCCAGATTTATGATGGAACTGAAACTTTTGGATATTGCACATAGTCCTTCAATATCAGCTGTTATTTTATTATGGCAATAGGTTTTATCCTTTAACAATAAGACATGTCAAAATATGCCTCACTAAAAAAATACACATTAGCTGATAGACGATGTGGCTATTAATCTTAGCCTATAAAGACAAATATAAAAAGGAAACTTATAAAAATAAACATTATAAAGACTAGGACAATTTTCGTAATATTGTCACCCGCTTCTATATTTCAGGATTTATTTACCAAAAAACATTTATTTAATTGTACCATCACCTTACGAAAACCGATCTTTGACCAAAATTAACATAGACCTAAAAGTGACAATAGACAAATTTATATAATTAGCAGATAATTTAGTATTTCTATCTATAACGAGATCATCCAGCCATTTACTTTGGTCAAAGATTTCCAACTACCCTCATTAATGTAAAAAACTATGTTACAAAGAAGTTAAGGCGGGTTACTCACCACTTCAGACGTGAGGCAGTTGATCTGTGTGGCTCGCGGCGGGGGAGGGGGGCGGGGGGAGCGTCTACCTGAGCTCGGGGTAGGGCCACGTCCAGGCGTTACTGGATAACCTAAAAAATAAATATCGTCACTATATCCCCGAAGAGGTAGGCATACTTATGTACCCAAGATTATCCAACGATATTAGGTCAACCAATGAAACCAATGGAATGAAATAGAATTTGATCTAAGTCAAATCGATAATTTCAATACCGGCTACGTAAAAAATAACTTTATTGTGTTCATAATAAGGTCGTTATTGTGCGTTAAAACATTGATTCATGGCTCATCACTATTTTAAACTTGATGCAAATTAATTATACTTGACTATATAAAATAATAACAAATAATTTCTGTTGCGTTTTATTTTCATACATGTTTGCTGAAGATGACATGTACAAGATTATTACGAGTATCTCTACTAAAATATTATTTAATTCTATGCGTTTTGCGTATTAAAACACGTTTATGTTCTTTTTAGTGGTACCCCGCTTACAGGTAACAATGGTGTATCTACCGTTAAAACGTTAAGTCAGCTACAGCTTTCAGTTGGGAGTTTTTTTTTTTACTTTTTTTATATATCTGTCATGTAGAGTCTGGCTAAGATATTTGGCCATGCTGCCATGTTTTTTTAATTTCCAAACAATGATACAGTAGACGAGATAAGGCTTATAAATTTTCTACTAATTGGGGTTACCTTGTTCACTACTGCTAGACTCTGTGAAACTTGGTGTGCCTTCCGTCCATGTGGGTGTGGATCCTTCTACTGACGCAGGAGGCGTCCAACAGACACTGAAAATTTTGTAAATATACTGTGAAAAAGTATTTTATACATTTTAGACGCTTAGTTTTTTTTTAATTATATCGGAAGGCAAACAAGCAGACGGATTTTCTGATGGTAAGAAATACACGTTGCCTATAGACACCAAAGGTGGAAATGGTGCGTTGCCAACCTGAGGCTGGGATGATAAGCCTCTTGCGTGATAAAGTTTACCGGCTACCCTACCCT
>DVZL01003060.1:0-14460 GCA_018236625.1 Lasaia peninsularis
ATCCAGCGGTTTCCCGCCACCTTCTTCAGGTCATCAGTCCACCTGGTAGGAGGGCGGCCTATGCTCCTTTTGCCGATTCGTGGTCGCCAATCGAAGACTTTCCTTCCCCAATGGTTGTCGGTCCTTCGAGCTACGTGGCCTGCTTTGCCACTTCAGCTGGCTAATTTTGAGAACTATGTCGGTAACCTTCGTTCGTCTACGATAATACGATACGATTCTGATGTATAAGCTATATATCGCTGTAAGATTTCGTGAAAATATGTTCAGTAGTTTTTGCGTGACAGAGTAACAAACACACATAAAAACAACATCCCCCATTTATAATGTTAGGATTTGTGTTTTGTTTAGTATAGTTCAAAGGTGGAACTTGAAGTCAGTTCTTTGCAGTGTAAGGTCTTCTTCATGGTATGGCTTGTCCAAACAATACAGATGATAAATACTCGACACCTCAAGACGCCAAAAATGTGCAAGCGACCGCGAACAAGCACACTGGTCTCCTTGATGGTAAAAGAAAACCATGACCTATAAACACCATAGGTGTACATCATATGCGTCTCTCTCTTGTGGTCGGGCTGTTAGACATGTGCTAATTAACAGACTGGAATACGACAATGTCATTATGGTGGCAGGAAAGCTAAACTTATTTTAGATACATGCTATCTCTTCGCAATGAAATAAAAAATGAAAGAGATAAAACATTTTAGATATTTCAAATTAGACAGAATATGAGCACATACAATAAATTCGCATTTTTCCGGATAGAAATGTCATATACAAACTAATCTGACATGACTAAATTCTTCTGTCTCTTTCTTTTATTTATTTAAAAAAAAATAGCGATAACTTTAAATAAGTTTAGTTGGCGGTAGCGGCATTATCAGCAATCTCAAGCAGAGTTATTCATTACAAATTGCAATAAAGACCAACTTCGCGTAATGACCGGTGATACTGCGATTGGTTCCGTAAAAGTGATTTACGGGGCAGTTACGTTCGGCGAGTGTAAATCTTATTTATTGGGTGAGAACTTCTCGGTTCTTAAATAAAATTTGGATCCGAGTAGTGAGAACGACGTTGATATAGATAAGTATTGGGTAAGTGCCGAAACCGACGCAAAGAAATAGGGAACCGAACCTATCATATAATAAATTTCGACGAGGATTCTACATAAATGCGGCTCAAGAAGTAAATCATGTTTTCTCTGGATTGAAACTTTATATTCATCTCATATCAAGGTTGAGGAATGGTTTCGAAAACAAATGATAAATTTATAAAATGCTATTTATAAACTATGTCCCGGCGAACTTAGGGGTATGAAAAATAGATGTCAATCAATTCTCAGACCTACCTTTTATGTACACAAAATTTCATAAGAACGGAGAAGAAAAAAAAGTATCCTATTTCAGTTTCCTGGTTCTGGTGTTTAGTGTTGTATAAGTAAGGGTATTGTAGTGCAGTTCTGAACAAATAATATATAAATATCCCTGGACAAATTACACAAATTGATCTTATACCCTAAGTAAGGATATTATATGTTTGTGTTATGGGTGTTAGACAACGATATTAATAAATAAAAGTACCTTCACGCCTATTATCCACGAAGGGGTAGGCAGAGATGTACTAGTATACCTAAGCCTCGTGAGCCCAGTAGATATAATATATATAGGGATAATGATGTGATAGGTTAGATACACATAACACATTCCAATCCCGGACAATGTAATGCTTACTCTGAAAAATCGGAAAAAATATTTAAGAAACGTTGCCCGACCTGGGAATTGAATCCGGGACCTTACGTGGCTAACGGTCTTAACAGGCGTATCATTACACCACAGAGACGAGACGAATATCTATTTATCTATTAATAAATAAATATACTTAAATAGATACCAGAATAATTTAATTAAACAACTAATTAAATTAGCTCTAAAGAGTAGGCTTTAAGGTTGTGAAAACCAACATTATAGTCTAGGATTTTCTTTAACTTTAAGGAAGTTTCTTTTTCAAAGATTGAACTAAAAATTACCCGGACTAAATAGCTTAAATTCGCGAACAAAGCCGCGGACAACAGCAGCTAGTAATTATTAAAGACAGTAACTCACAACTCAGGTTTAAGAAAAATCGAAGTTTTCCAAGTTTTATTAAAACTTAACGCCCAATTTGTTGAAGTAATACATTACGTGAGTGCACCAGTCTGATGATAAAATACGAGTCCATCTAGCAAAACTGTAAGCACGTGGTTGGAGAGGGGCCAACATTTATCCATTTGGAGATCCCGCGGGATCGGGACTCCCGGCGGTTTGCGGAACTCCCGAGTCCCGGAAGTAATAACAGCGATTTGCCATAATATGCATGGCGCGCTTCCAGGATGCGTGTGTGTGCAACATTATGGTGCAATACGATTTTTAATTTCTCTTAAAATATATAAAAGTTCGTCACGCTCATATCTTGCTAGAGGTAGGCAGAGGCACAAACTCATACAAAAATGTCCTACCCGGGAACCGATCCTGTTACGGGTTCGATTTTGGCTTCCATTCGTAAAGTCACGTCAGCAGTCTATTTATTTAAATTTAAGTTCAAGTCAATAAAGTAAAGCAAAGTAGATACTGTGTGTTACAAACATTTATAAAATATAAATATTAATATAAGTTATATATTCGCAAAGGGTACTTTAAGGGTAAAACGAACAAATAAATAAAATAAATATATGAAGGTGCTCCCATTCAACAAACGTGATTGTATTGCCATTTTTACATATAATTGGAACCTTCGTGCGCGAGTCCGACTCGGACTTGGCCGGTTTATATATAAACCCTGCAAACCACATGTGTATATGCCGGAAACCCTACCCTTCAGAATTTACGGTGATTGAAATAGGTAAGACAATGGTACCAATACGGATGGTACCGATCCGAGTTACTGCCCAGCATTCTACCACCTAGTAGCATAGTAGAAGCCTACGTTTTATTCCTCACATAAAGGTTGGCCTTTAGTTTAAAAATTTTGCACACACACACAACGTGTTTATACTTGCAAACATAACGTATACATATAACCGTAGGTACATCACTACCTAAATTTCCATTTTCGTATGTTAATATGCAAAATGAGCAGCTATTTTGCATACGTTTCCATATCTATTCAGGTCCTCTTTATTTGAGCTACAAAATATTTTTTTACGAAAATGTATTTTTGAAAGTCGGCCAAGTGCGAGTCGGTTTGCACGAAAGGTTTCCTGCTATTATCTGTGAAAACGGCAAAAAATTACGTTCTTTGAATCAAAAGCATCCTTAAAATAAATATTGTAATAACAATTTTACGTCACCTGAGAAATTCTCATTTTAAAAGCTTTTATTTAACTTACATTGTATGTATGTAAGTATGTATGTTCGGGTTGAATCTTAGAATTCAATTTTGAAGTAGATATCTTCATCCGATTGAGCTGAAATTTTGTATACACGTCTAGTTTGTATGACAATGTAGGATAAGATACATGACATCATTCTAAATCAAATATGGCGGACCAACCAAGATGGCGAAATAGTATTTTTTAAAGAACTTCTACGATATGGGTATCAAATGAAAGGGCTCGTTGAGGGCAATTCGAAAAATAATAAACGTTTTTGGCTTTTAGTTAATTTCTCGTTATCACAGTTCATGGAAAACAGGCTGCTGGTGACAAGATAGACAGACAAGAAGATAAACACAGACTAACAACGGAGTATTAGTATTAATGTCTCAGTAATAGACACATTGAATGCGGAACCATAAAAATAAAATCTAGATAAAAGAAAAAGAACATAACTTAAACTGTCTAGTCGAGTAATACGTATTTAAAAAGTGCAATAAATTTACATAAGTACCGAGCGCGACGAAATTGCGACCGACTTAAGCTAAGCTATATAAAATTAACGCAGTTATTTTAAAATCGACTTTAATTATTATACAAAAGGGTTATGGAACTGTTTAATCGCTGTCACTTAATACTTTTTGTAATATGCCAATTTTACACCTCTTTTGTTGATAAGTAATGAAATATTTACGAATTATACTAAAGGCGGTTTAGACTCGTTTAAGCTACAAACGTACATATCTTCACGCCAGGTCTGATGCGTGGTATCGCGTGCCCTACACATACATTACATACATTAGGTACATTGCCTAACTTCTTCCACGTTTATAATCCTCTTCATTCAAACACGCCGGTTTCGAAAACTCTTGACACCACCCTCGGATAATACACGATCTATTTAGTCGAGTAATGTCAACAGTCTTACGGTTAAAGAAAACATTGTGAATATTCGTGTATTACAATTCAACCTACCAACCAAACCCGTGTTGGTCCGGGTTCCGTTGTGGAATAGGACAACTGTCTTCCACCCAGACAGCTCGTAAGAGGCGAGCACAGGGTCTATTGTCACCCAGATCGTGACATGGGCTAGGTGGTAGTCTTGCAACGACTCGCCCGGATTGGTACCACCGCCTTACCTATTTCTGCCACAATTGCATCAGTGCTCGCCATTGTCGTGTTCTGGTTTGGAGGGTCGGGTAGCCGGTAAACTTACTCATGCAAGAGGATTGCTATCCCAGCCTCAGGTTAGCAACGCACCATTTCTACCTCTGGTGTCTTAGGCGGTGTGTATTTTTACCATCAGGAAATCCGTCTGCTTGTTTGCCTTCCAATATCAAAAAAAAACCTAATCTAGGGTTGGAGTTGTAATCACAGTTGCAGAGGTGTTTGAAATATGAGCAACATTCATTTATATTTATCTCTCTAAGGTGTAACGGTACAGGTGTCGCCTGATAAGACCGTTTGCCACGTAGGTTCAATTCCCTGGTCGGCCAACATTTCTTATTAGTTTTTCAGATTTTTCTGAGTAAGCATTACATTTCCCAGGATTGGAAAGTGCCCGAAGTGACGATAGGTTTGCCACCAATCACATTAGGGCCCTAGTACCTTGACTAAACGTGGGTGCGTTCTAGTATATCTACTGGACTTACGAGTCGTGGATATACTAGCACACCTCTGCCTACCCCTTCCGGGATAATAGGCGTGAAGGTACTTATTTTTTAATAAATTTATACGTAACGTATTTTAACCCTATCTACCATAAACTACCATTTCCAAAACTAGCATTAGCTTTTACAGTTCTACTGCAATTAAATTATAAACTGTTCACTTGGGTAATAAGTATTTGAAAGTGCCCTGAATCTGCATAAGCAGAACAATTGAGTGTGCCGCGACGGGGGCCAAGTTGAACGAACATTAAATAGCCCAATAAATAGTGTGCGCCATTCTACCAAGGCTAAAGTAACAGATATTAATATGTCCACTTGACTTTCGTTGATATTACGAGCAACATAATAATTGTACTGATAATATAAAAAAAAGTCAGAACTAATCAAGAGTCTTAGTAGGAATAATTCATTAGAAAATACGTACACATCTTTACGCCGAGTCTCTTGCGAGGTAGGTAGAGTATTATTTTTTTATCAACAAAATAAACAACATAGTATACAATGTAACTTTATTCAAAAAATAAAATGACAAAAATACAAGCTCGCTAAGTTTCTTTCGCCGTAATCTCTCTGTGAATAGCCAAGTTTCTAACGGGTGGTTAATTTTAGAATTACGAAGCGTTAAAAGAACCGCTTTTATAAAATAAAATCTATTTAAAATCGAAATTAAGCAAACAACTTGAAATAAAAAAACATAATCATTTCAGACTTTACCCGTTTGAACATAGATATCTTGTATATGTAGCTAATATTTTCAACTGAAATTTAACTAGGTCTTGAGATGGTTGCAATTTGCCCGTTCTCGTAGATAAGCTCGCTTTTTGTACTGCATTATTTATATTCTTGTTGTGCTGGAAATATATATGTATATGTACAACTAACTGTGTCCGGAACTTCGTCCGCGTTTTTACTTAATTTATTTTACACATTACTAAAATAAAATTCTAAAATGAAAGTGTTTAAGCCATTCTTTGTTATATTAGCTGTCTGCCAGTGAAAGTCCTGTCAAAATCGGTCTAACCGTTTCAGATATAAGCGAAGACGGACGGGCAGACAAAAATTCTAAAAAAAATGTATACATATGCGCTTAGTAAAAAGCGGTTATTTTAATATTACATACAGACACTCCAATTTTATTTATTTATATAGATGTATAATGGTGTAGAATACTAAGATATCATCTGTAAAAAAAAAGAATAAAAAAGTCCAAAACCTTGACAAACAATATTTTTTTCAAAAATTAATTCAACAATATCCATCATATCTCTTGTTCCTCTACCTTTTTATCTTTATTACTTGGATATATCTTCCACTAAAACTCATAACAAAGGCGAAAAGCCCACAACCCACTTTTATTGCTACTCATTTCATTTACCCTTCTATATCGCAGGTGAAGTCACTATTAAGGTCTGTTTAGAAGAGAAATTAACATTCTTTTTAAGCAAAACTATAGCTTTTGAATAAAACTCCACGTTACCGCTTCGCGATAAGGTTTACATTCCCTTGTTTAAAAATCAACACTCGTAATTCCTTCCCTAGGCAATTGCTTAACTCCGCCCTTGAGTGTGTCCTTTACAAAGGGAAAACAAAAACCTTTTGTTACTCATTTTATTAGTCGGATCTCCATTCAACAACACGGGGACTTACTGGCTTATTGTTGCATCTCCCTTATACTTACACATTCTTGAAAACAAGATAAATTGGATTAAAATGTTATATTGTGACGAAGCCCTAAAGCTATTACTCAAAATGAATTCTCTTTATCTGAATGCATAATGCAAAGGAGACATAATAAACTTTAAAAAGTAAACATTTACTGTTTTTGTATGCTACAATCTAAAGTCCACACATAATTATCATGAGCGCATTTTAAAACATAAATTATATGCATCGCTCCTTGTTTAGATATATTCACATTAATAGAGGAGTAAATCGTATGAAAAAAAATCTTTTAATACTTTACCAGAGAACAAATTCACAAGAACGAAGACATCGTACAAAATGATATAACTAGTATAAACTGTTACTGTTATAACAGTCTTGAAAACTTATCGATACTGCAAAATGTGGTAAAAAAAAATCGTCACGCCCATATCCCCGAAAGAGTAGACAGAGGTTCATATGCAACCACGATTAACTAACGATATTAAGTTCCATTATATTTATTTATTTAATCTTTTTTGTACATCAAATATGTTATATAAAAGGCGAGCTTGATGCGTATAGCATTCTCTACCAGCCAAACCTTTGGACCAACAGAACAAGATAGAAATAGCAATTATGTTTTCCTCCACCGTAAGAGCACTCGGAAAATAGACTTAATTTAGAAAAATACATTAGTACATGACTGGGTTCGAACCTGGACTACCGAAACGGCAGTTCGAAGCGCGTACCACTAGGCCACGGAGGCTCTTATTTAAACTGGTAACATAATTATTTTAGCCAATAACATGGAAAATTGGCCTCATCGTGATGTACGTAACTCCAAATGGTTATAAATGGGGGCAATTCCCAAAACAAACGGACACGCCATCAATATGGATAGCAAGCGAAACAGTAGAGGGGTTCGGCCACAGCGCCAAATTGTCGCAACGAACCATCCAAGTAATCATTCAAGGGTAGAACTAACATACAAATAACTTAGTTTTAATACAATGCTATCAATCATAAATGTTAATGTCATATTTTTATAATTGTTTAAATCAACCTTAGCGAGCCTCGATGGTCTAGTAGTACGCACTACAGACTTAATTTTCGGTAGTCTAGGTTCGAGCCCCGCCATGCGCCATTTTGAAGTGTCTACCCGATATGCCGACGGACTTGCTATCTGTTACATCATGGGACCTAATATCATCGGCTAATCGTGGGTGCATATGAATCTTTGTCTACTCCTTTCGGGGATATGGGTGTGACGATATTTATTTATTACAACCTAAGCTCACCTGATTTAAAAGGGAAAAGGGAACGAAGGTAAAAGAATGAAAAGTACTAGATTTTTTTTTCAAACACAAAGTATAACGATCATGTAATAAACAGGACTAAGATTAAAAACGATTTGCACTAAGCTGCCTAAGAATACAATAACACAATATAGAAAAGAATAGAATAGCTCTTTGTTGTGTACCAAAAAATAAAAAAAGACAAACATAGAATATAAAATTTAGAGATTAAATGGTACACAAAGGCGACCTTATCGCCAAGTCAGTGATCTCATCCAGACAACCTTATGGTATGGAACAAAAATCAACGAAATATTGTGCAAAGGTGCTCTAAACATAAACATAAAATCTAGCACAATATTGGAATATTCAGTATAATTTATAGAGGCCCACTTACGAGGGCTCGTAAATAAAATAAAAAATAAATTACAGTAATAATAATAACAATAATAAAAATTGTATATCATTGTATTGTATTAAAATAAAATAAAAATTAAACATAAAAGTTTGTCAGCGTTTGGTTGGATGTTTTTTTTAGTCAGTTTTTTCCATTGCTTATAATTCTACTGCCGCTAGCTAAAATTGTTTTTAGTTATCACTATATTTTAACGAGACAAGCATAAAAAGAGTCAATTCACATACAACAACATTTATAAAGACTTTTGTTCTATATCTCGGAATATTTCGATGAAAAGCTGTACAAGATATTGTGTTCAGACTAATTTGATAGGACTATAAAAATAAAATTAAAAATTTTGAAAAAACCCACAATTGTGAAATCAAAATGTGGTTGAAAGAGGATAAAATCATCAATATTACATTGGAGACCCAACTTGAGTATATTTGCAGACATTAGGTCATCCTTCTCCTCTTTCACCCCCACACTTTTAAACGGCTCAACCGATTTTCATCAAAATTGTCTAAGAACACTCGATGCCATAGACAGACAGACACGTCAAACTTATAACACCCACTTTTTGTGTCAGAGGTTAAAAATACAAAGGCCTCAGTCGCCTAGTAGTACGCGTTTTGGACTTACATTTTGGTAGTCCAAGTTCGACAACCGCTATGTACTGACTTTATCTATCTTACGTACATTTTCTGAGTGCTCTTACGGCACATTAGTAAGTATCCCTACGGAGTATAAGCTTCATACAATCGATACGCACACATAGCACAGCGATGTTCGCGTGAGCTCTCACCGATAAGGTTCACCGACACGCCGCCAGGGTAAAAACTGCACCCTTAGAACGTGCACTATCGTCTCGACGCGATCGCGTCGTTTTGCGCGATTAGAAATGTCAAAGTCGAAAATTTGTACTAGGTTTTTTAGTTTGACATTTCCAATCGCGCAAAAACGTCGCGATCGCGTCGTGACGATAGTGCACGTTCTAACCTCCCTAGTTTGCGCCAATTGCAGTACGAACGACAGGAGTGCACGTATGCTTGGTCGAGATCGCGCGTATTTGATAGCATTTTGGAAGTTCTCGAGTGGTTTTATTTGAATTAAAATGTAGTATAGTAGTGATTAATATTGAAGACATATATTATAGTGTCTAATAATAATTAAATATGCCTAATACACATTTTACTATGCAATTACTATTTTTAAACTGCAACAGGTGTCAACCCTATGAGAATAGGTGTAAGTTTTATATGTTGTTAGAGAGCTTACAGTCTGTAGGAATATTTAGATAATTAGTCATGTGCTTACGGTGAAGGGAAACATCGTGATAAAAGCGGGTTTTGTGCCTGATATAGCGATGGATTTGCCACCAGCCACATCATGGGACCTGATATCGTCAGGTTATTGTAGTTGCATAATATGCACCTCTGTCTACATTTCGGTTTGAGCGTGACTAAATTTATTTATTTTTAAGAAAGTAACTTACTAGACCGACGGAAGTTCCGGTACTGGAGATCATATACAGGATCCTCCTTCCCAGGCGGTCAACTGCAATCGGAGTCAATGTTGCAGCTACCACCTATTATGTACAATGATTTTTTTATTTATAAACAAGATCAAAGATTCCATGACATCTTGCAACAATTTCATGAATAAAATATCGCATCGAAGACAAATATGAAATGAGGACCAAGAATATTACGACCCCTTGGTTCAACCAATAATGTGGAATTTAAATGGGTGTCAAGTTCAATGATCAGTCCAGAAATTTTTATATGGCGACATTTATGTATATATAGTAATATTTTAATATTTTGTAACATCTATCTTTTCTTCTTATGACTTAGGATAAGATACTGAAGTCTGATTTGGATATATTTCATGCTAATTTTTGATAGGCATCAATAGAGATAAGTACATTCTAAGAGCGTCTTCTTATTATAAATGAGATATATTTCATTTTATGTTTCTTTTAGTCCAATCAAGATTAAACTTGAATAATACTTTTTTTACATGCTTGGATTTTTAAATATATCGTAAATATTAGCCTTATCTATGTCTGCTGCCATAGTGAAATTATCATGTTCTAGCCCGGAGGGTAGGGTAGCTGATGGACTTGCACATACGCTCTAACAGCCCGATCATAGACATACATCAATGGTGTCTATAGGCGACGGTTGTCTCTTACCACCAGGAGTCCCGTGTGCATGTTCGCTGTCTTATCCCATGAAAAGTCCGTCACGTTATTTGAGATCTTGATTAATTGTAATTTTGATTACCTGAAGAGATCCCACAATGATGGTAGCGATATGCGCGATGTCCAAGCCAGCAGCGCGGAAAATATCCGTCATGTAGAACAGTACAGCGTTGATACCACCGAAATGGAGGAAGAAGACGAGAGAGCAAGAGATGTAGAACGCCTTAAAGTTACTACCGCGGAATACATCAGCGATCTAAAAAGATAGGTAGCCATTACATAGCATCAAGATATCGATGTAATCCAGCCCATCGAGGTAAAAGAATATGGCGTTAACTCTCATGTCAAATGGCTGGCTCTATGAGAGTAAGAAAGATAATATATGAGATAACATTGGAGATAGGTCTTTGTTAAAAATGTAATCTCCTTTTAGCTTTTACCTTTTAGCTTCAAGATAAAACCATATTGACACATGACAATAGTAATATGATCTTGATTATCTTCTTATATGGGCTACCTTTTCCAGAGGGTCCCACCCTTTTACTAAGACTTAGTTGTATGTCTGTCTGTATGTATGTCACAAGGCTGTATCTTATGAACCGCGACAGCTAGATAGATGAAATGTTCACAGCAGATATATCTGAGCTACCGCTATAACAACCAATACTTATCTAAAATACAGAATAAAGTTAATATTTAAAGAGGCTCCCATACAAGAACGACCCCGACCGGTAGATGGCCCGCTACAATAATATAAAACATTTATAATTTAGTTCTGTTCAAGTAAACAGATTGCATATTGTATCGCGTAAACTATATGCTAATTATATACTCCTACAATAATAATTATAGTACGATTTATTTTTGCAGTTATTATTGTTACTGGGTATGGGGCGGTGCCCTTTTTGATACGGTTACCATTTAGTTTGTATTAGTGAATCTTGGGTAAAGTCGCGGGTAACAGATAGTATTCCAGATATTTTGTAAACTTCCTATAATCATAACTTACAGTAGCAGTCTTTTTCATTGAAGCGCTGACGTCGCTTGCGATGAGACTAAGTTCGTGTTCGACTCCAGCACGAGAACGTCCTCGGATTCGCATCAAACTTTTAGCAGCGCTTTCTCTGTCACCTGAAAAGTATCATCATAAAATCATATAAAAACTACTACTTTAAATTCTCCACCAATGTATACAAGTAAATAAAATGATTACATACATATACCAAAATAATATTTTTTTGAATTTTCATCCGCCTATCTGTCTGTCTGTTTGTTCCCGCTAACCTCTAAAAGAGCTGGACCGATTTTCATGGGACTTTCTCTGGCAGACAGCTAACTTAAATAACTTAGGCTTCTTTTGTTTTGTTTAATTATAGTACGATATAAAGTAAATGTTACACTAAATGAACTATAAAATATACTTTAAACATTTTTTTTATTTTTTTTACAGATGAGGAGGCAAACGGGCAAGTGGGTCCGCTGATGGTAAGTGATTACCGCCGCCCAAGAACACCCGCAACTTTTTTAGGAATGAGTCTTTTCTTGAAGGTTCCCAAATTGTCTCCGTTTGGAAATACCGCCGCTGATAATTCGTTCCACATAGTTGTTGTACGAGGCAAAAAATGCCTTCGGAAACGCACGGTTGAGGAGCGCCACGTATCAAGGTGGTAGGCTTGGTATTTCATGTTCTAACGCGATGTCCTAACGTGAAATTCAGCGGCAAATAACTCACCAAACCAAAGCATTCCACATGGTGAATGCGGAAGAAGACACTGAGTGAACAGATATCTCTACGCATCGCCAAAGACTCAAGCCGTTTAGAAAGAGCCCGGAAACATAATTTTTTAAACCTCAATATTATTTAAAAATATCTTGTTACAATGTTTTGTCAAGTTCCATAAATGCCTCAACTATTTTTAATTTAATTCTTTATAATATGTATTATAATAGATTGTTTGCCTCGAGAGCTATAAAGAAATAAAGATCAGATTATGAATTTATAAAGGATCAAACATAGAATATTATGATTATTACCTTTAAGTAAGTAGAACGTCGGTGTATCTGGCATAAAGAAGAAAAGTGTAGCGAAGGTAGCTACGACAAGGACGCCTACAACTGACACTATCGCGTAAAAGGCAAAAGGTCCCACAGAGTAGACCAGCAGAAAGCCAATACTCAAAAATAGCTGCATGAATGTTCCGACAGCTCCACGTCTTTCTTTCTGGAATAAATTTGAAGCGAATTATTAATAATAAAAAACGATAAGTGTGAGTCGGATAGGGTCCGAAGGGAAGTCCGTACTATTTTCAGTAAAAATGGCAAAAAAATCAATGCTGTTGTATGAATCTGTACCCTTAAATATTGATTTTATTCTGTTTTAGTATTCGTTGTTAAAGCGGCAGCAAAAATAAATCATCCGTGAATATTTCAATTGTCTAGCTATTACGGTCCATGTGTTACAGCCTGATGGCCGACAGACATACTGACAGAAAGACAGACAAATAGATAGAAAAACAGATAGGGAACCGTATTAACCCTTTGGAACGGTAGCCTAAAAAATTTAATGACTAACTTTAAGGCGTGGTTTCTGATTTATTTAAATGTTACTTAATGTTTCTGAAAATATTTATTGAACATTGAATTCCATGCTTTGCAAAAATTATATAAGTGATAAATTGTGTAAAAAACACAATTTTGTTGATTGACTTATTTTATTTCTAGCCTTTGACAACGTCTGAGAGTACGAATAAATAATTTTTATAGAACATCGACAAGGAGACAGTCTCATAAATTAGATTGTCGAATATATATATCATATTATATACTTGGTGTAATGCTGCAATTTTGCATCACTATGTTAAGCATCATAATTATATTTAATTATGTAAGATATTTTATAAATACCATGCTAAAAAATTATGACTGAGTGTCCAAAGTAAAACGTAATACCTTATTAATCGTGTTAATAAAAAAAACCTTGAGGATTGTTAGAACGATATTAAGAAATATATACCAAAGTATGTAATATTTTGTCTAAGATGTCACTTACCGTGGCAATTTCTGCACAGTACATGGGTGATAAAGTAAAGATCATGCCTAAAGCAACACCCCAGCTTATTCTCCCAGCGTACAACATGGGCATTTCTTTCGCTAGGCCTACCAAAGTCCATCCAATTAACAGTGGTACTATACTGCATAATAAGCTCCATTTTCTACCAATCCTTGATGCTAGAAACCCTCCAATAAACGGACCTGCAAATAGATTTATATACAACTAAAATACTTTTAATAGAGACGTAGAATTCTAGTAGATTCAGTATGTCACCCTGTGGGACTCCATAATCAACGTTTTTGATACTTACATTAATTTTACGTAAAAAGACAAGAATATCCTTACCTACCATAGCTCCAATATTTATTAAAGAACCAAGCCAAGACATTTCATCACTTGTTGGAATCTGGCTTAACGGTGATTCATCGATTCTGTTTTCGTTTGTAAACAAAGCTATCATTGGTGCAGTCCATCCCATGCAATATCCTATCGATGCAACTGCCAGGTTTGCTGAAAAGACAGAGTTCATTTAATATATTTTAGTCGTTATGGGACAGAATTTCGAACAAACGAGCGGTTACCCTAATAATAGAAAATAGAAGATACTGGAGGAACCCTAGACTCCTTCTGAGCCTAGCTCCGTAAATTAAATAGGCTAGGCAGCTCGTACAGGAGTTGATGGTCTAAGATTCGAACTTAAGCCGACAATGAAACTTATTTTATAATAAACTAGCGGACCGCTCCGGCTTCGCACGGGTATACTATACATGTTATATACATAAAAACCTTTCTCTTGAATCACTCCATCTATTAGAAGAAACCACATCAAAATCCGTTGCTTAGTTTTAAA
>DVZL01003061.1:0-14459 GCA_018236625.1 Lasaia peninsularis
AGTAAATTTTCTCGAAAGCCATTTTCTCGAAACCGCATTTATTGACTTACTGCTGTATTGATTACCAGGGCAGAATAACTTTTACGAATTATTTAATTGAAGTATTCAGAGGTATAGACTAAAAAATTTCTGTAGAAATGTCACATACAAACTAAACCGACGGGACTAAAACTCTAGTCTCTTTCTTTTACTAACGTTAAAAGAAGATAGCGATAATTTAAAGTAAGTTTAGAAGCAGTGTTGTCTCTCGACGTATTTATGGTTTAAATATATAGTAAACATATATGTATGTAACATAGGTATACATTATTGATGGTCATTGTATGTGTGGCTCTCAGGTAAGACGAAGCGGTACGTGCCTGTGGAACAAACAAAGGAAATTGCAACAATTGCACTTTTCCGGGGTCATTTTCGTGTGCTCGATTAGTCAAAGTAATCATTTGTAATATCCACTCGTCTACATAATTGGAACCGTAAAGGTATTGGGAACGAATAGCACACATATTATCCGAGAGTGGTGTCAAGAGTCTCCGACACCGACGTGTTTTTACGAAGAGAGTAATGAACGTGGAATAAGCCAGGCAATATTTAACGCTCGTGACACTTGGCACTTGACACCCTTTGCCTACTCCACAAGGCACCTGGTGTGAAGATATGCATGTATGTAAGGGCATTAAGTGTTTTCTGCGAACATCTATTTTGAAGAGAGCAAAAATGGACAGTTTTTATAAATAATTAAAATTTTATTTATTAAAAAAAAATTAAGAATCCTACGATAAAACTAAGTATGGTGTAAATTAAAATAGCTCGGGTGTAATTTTTTTATAAAAAACCCCAAATATCTATCGGAAGAAAGAAATAATAGCTGATTAAAATGTAAAAAAAGTGTATTTTTAAATATTTTTTTCACGCCTAAGTATAGAGGTGTAAATAAAAAAATATTTTTTTTGGATGGTGTAAATGATAATCTCTCGATTTCATTCGTTTTTTATTATCTTAGGCTAGTTTTATTTTAGAAATGCATAAAATAAAATAATTAAATAAAAACGTGAACAAAGTCGCGGGCATAGTTGGTATATAATAATAATAATTGCCATGCGTGCACCAAGGACTATCATGAATATTGAAATCCCGTATTGCAATGTTAAACTATAGATAGTTAGCAATTACGCGAGTAGCTTCGTGTACTGTTAATAACTATTTGAGGTGCTTGAGTAGTGTTTAGTTCACTAAGTAGGCTATTGGTGCCGATTCTGAGGTACATCGTAAATATAAATATCATCACGCCCACATCTCCAATTATGTAGGCAGAGTTCATATTATTATACACCCACGATGAGCCGATTATTAGGCCCCATGATGTCACATGTGGCAAATCCGATACCATATCACGCATATCGTCTAATCTTACTCTTATCGTACTTTTAAACATTTTTTTATATTCTTTTTATTGTTTGAACTATTTTGTCAAATTTTTGTGTTTTGGTTGTATAACTTGTATTGTTTTTAAAAATATACACCATGAAGCTAATCAAAGCTAGGGATATCTTTCCTAAAACGATCTATCCCGAATAAGCAGTATTACTAACTCTTTCTAAACTGGCTCATCTCCCTTTCTGACAGTTTTGTGGAGTTGACAAAACTCAAAGCCAACCGGCCTTGTATGAGTGAGATAGCCGGACTTCTGAGAATGTATTTAAGGTTAATATTGCGTACATTTTTTAGCGGAATTTCCAGATAGTACATAATCTTAGGTATATAATTTAGCTCAAGGTTAAAACATACTCCGAGGCATAAATTAAACGGCAGTAGAAATGCTACCTACAAAATAAGCTGACAGCACCAAACATGTTTCGTCTTTTTCTATAAATTGCACAGAAAGAAAATAGCAATAAAAATAAGTTACTTTCTAACAGAATTACCGCCGTTGAATAGATTATTTGCATGTTTTACGAGCCTCGCCGAGGTCGGGTCGTGTTTACTGAGTCTTCGGCGATTATACAGTTTGAGATCACTGGTTGACGCGTAAATAGGAATGTTTGTTACAACGTCGACAAGTAACATCGAATGCGTAATTTTTTACCGGAGACATCTTGCAATACGTGACGTCACACGATACTCAAACATGGTCGTCCGTGTTTTATTCCTTGCAGCACACAGGTGAAAAACTAAATTTATTTCTATATCATACCGCTTGTAACCTTTGGGTACGATACTGTAAAACTCAAATGCGTAAGGTGATGCGCGACGTCACATGATACTCCAATATAGTCCTAGTTTCATCCCGTGTAGCACGTAGGTGAAAAAACTATTTTTTTATGTCATACCGTTTTTACTCTTTGGGTATGATACCCTAAAAATCGAGTGTGTAAGGTTTTATCAGATACCTTAATTTTTGAGATGACGTGACGTCACACGATACTCACATACGGTCGTCACAGTTTGAAATCTTGGAGCACATAAATAAATAGATGCCATAGAAGTTGTCTAGTGTTACTGTAACTTAAAATTGATATAAGGTCGTATACCAACAATGATGATTCACGACCGCCCATTGTTTGTGAACAATCGTCCGTGCGGCAAGTAACCGATTATGTAGCTAAATATAATGAGTTACATTACATGGGTTGCGATCGTCGCGTAAGGGCGTGTCCATATAAAGTTAAAATAAATTAAAAACATATATCGTCACGCGAATATCTCCGAAGGTTACCAATTGCTAAGATATTGTATATTGGTCTAACTGTGCCCGCTAGTTCGTCCGCGTTTTTATTTAAATATTTTATTTTATACATTTCTAAAATAAAATAAAAGTAACCTAAGCTACTCCTTATTACATCAGCCGTGTGCCAAAATCAATCTAACAGTTTCAGAGATTAGCGGTAACATAGATAGACAGACACCAATTTTGAAATATATTATTTCGGTATATTTTGTATACATACATTATGCATGTAGTAAAATGCGGTAATAATATAATATACAGACACTCCAATCTTATTTATTTGTATAGATATTCAGTGATACGTAAGTTTTAAATAGAGTAATAACAATTTTTTTACATAACACATCGTTGTTAGACAATCGTAAGTGCTCATTTTAATTAGCTACACAATTGGTTAGCCTCTCTGGTCGAGCATAGTCGATGTCTGACTTTGACCTATGAAATCCTTGATTCGATTAACGAGTAGGATAACTTGTTCTATTAGTTTTATCAGTTTATCTAAAAGAAAGTTGCCTCAAACTTTATTTGTGCTAGATATGCCAACGGATTTGCGACCGGTCTCGTCATGGAACCTAATATAGTAGGCTGATCGTAGGTGAGTGCGTCTGCCTGAGCCTTCAGGGATATGGGGGTGATGATGCTTATTTTATTAGTATCTACTTTCAAACTATCTACACGATCCAATTAATTTAATTTCATACAAAATATTGATATCAGTATTTATAAAACAGTGTGGACGTGCCCTAGCCGACTCACTTTGTTGACCTTTCCAACTGTGGAACAAGTTTAAACTTGTAGCGGGTCAAATGGAATGTGCTACGTAATGTGACATTTCAGCTCATCCCTTTCCAGTCTCGCCATCAAATCAGAGAATCTTTGCGACCGGAATGTCTAGTCTGCGGACATTTAGTTCCCTGTTTTGATATATTTACGCCAAGTACCTTGTGGGGTACGCAGAGAGTATGGAGTGTCAAGTGTTACGATTATAGACTTGCTTAGCTTCCTCCATATTGAGAGGGTTAATGTCTATTCATACGATCACCTCGATTTCGAATACTCGGTCATGGATCGTCAACCTATGACCGAGAAGATCTACATGTAATTTATGTTTTGTCAATCGTTCATCTTTCATTATTTTATATGACCGAACCCCCAAAGCATACCTTGCGTCTCTGATCTAACTATTATTATGTTGAATGTCAAGGGGTTGAGCTCCTGTGGCGTAGTTAATTATACGTAGTGGATTTACTTTTCGGTAGTCCAGGTAGGAAACCCGCCATGTACGAATGAGTTTTATGGTTAGAAACTAACTAAAACATAAAATTGTTGAGAAACCCGGAATTTGTGCCCGATATGGCGACGGACTTGCAAACTGTCATATCATGGGTCGTGGCTAATCGTAAGTGCATATTATGTACCTTTGTCTATCCTTTCGGGGATGTGGGTGTGACGATATTTATTTTTTTTATTTTAAAGCTTGACATATAATTCTAAGAACTTGCGTAATATTTACTTTAGAAAATACACAGTATATATTGCAATACCTTTTATTGGTTTCTTGACCTTTAAAATTACAGAAAAAGACTTCAAGTTGTAACGGGTCTCTTGGGACCCAATTTTTGACATAGGACCCAATTTTTGATAAATTTAGGTTATGTATATTTATGTAAAAAATATCGTCATAAATAAGTAGGTCTAAATATATTTTTAAAAAATCCGTCAAGTGTAAATTAGACTCGACATAAATTTTAATATTAAATTATTTTAGTCTCTAAATGAGCGTAAGTGGTACCAACTGGCACGTAATAATTTTTATTGGTACCATAGAGTGGAACTTATAAAATGTAGTTCACTGTTAAACAATTAAGTATATGTGAAACAGGCTTTACATACGAGACTACAATCAGATAAAATACATCTCTTTATTCATCATTTATTTCATAACAAGCTTTCCGCCCGCGACCTCGCCTGCCCGAATTATAATACTTATGAAAACATGCCCTCTTTTTAATTTAGTCGATTAAAAAGTAGCCTACATGTTATTTTCATGTATACGCGATGTTACTGTAAAGTTTCATCCAAATCCGTCCAGTAACAAACATCTATACATACATACATCCATATATACATACAAATCCATCAATACTTAAAAATTTTCGCGTTTATTATATTAGTAGGATTACCTCATCTTTCCCCACAGCAATTGTGTGTGAACACGCCTTAATCGACTCACTTTTGCTGACCTTTGCAACTGTGGACCATGATTAATACTTATAGCGGGTGATGTGGAATGTGTTACGTGTTGACATTTTAGATCATCATTTATTAAACACAAACAATCGTTTTGTATAATCAACCGGTATTGGTCATTGGATAAGATAGATTGATCCAATTTAAAACTGTGTTAAATTTGGAGCAGTTTGTGTGGTCGAGCGTAGTCGGTGTCCGACTTAGACGCACGAGATCCCGGGTTCGATTCCCGGGCAACTTGTTCTATGAGTTTTTTTTTTATTTATCTAAAAAAAATAACGTTGCCTGGTATTGTTCATTGGATTTGTACCCAATATGGCGACGGACTTGGCAGCAGTCACATCATGGGCCCTAATAACAACGGCTTTCATTTCGGGCTATCGGAAGGAGCTACTTTTTACTAAATGCGTAATAATAAAATATTGGGAGTTGGAATTCTACTCTGACTTGGGCTCCTTCCGGATGGGGGCCCGTGACATTTTGCCGACTTGCCACCTTGTATTTACGCCACTACACGACAATGGTTTTTTTTAAACTAATACACTATTTGGTTGGGAATCCTTCCTCCTTATCCCCAAAGAAAGCTGAGATTTAGCTCGACCCCTCTTCAACTCCTCACGTAATTATCAATTATACAAAATATCAGAGAAGTGTTTTGGGTCAAGTCCCCTGTGTTACGGTTCTACATTGGAATGTCAGGTCACATTACATATGTTGGGCAAAGTTTCGATTGATTTCATTCGATGTGATTATTTGTTGCGGAACCCCACTCGATTTAGGGTTGTCAATACCAATTATTATGCTATAATAATGTAAAAAATAATATTTGTAAAAATTATGCTTAGTATTAGATATACCATACCAATGTGGATGGCTGTAGGTGCCCGAGGAGACATTCGTGTGGGGTAGGCAGACAGTATCAAGAGCCAATGTCTCTTCTACTCCAGCCTCCACATTCATCATTCTCTTTTTGCATACCTTTTAATTGTTGAAGTCTTAGAATTAACATCAATCGACTATTATATTGCGATTTTGGGATATATTCCGCTTGGTTGGTGTCAAATGCACTATTTACATTTGAACCATTGCAGTAGTTCCCTCAGTTATCAAAATCAGATGTATAACTGCCATTATTTTTGTTTTTACTCAGTTTATACATTGTAGTATTATTGCGGAAAATGACGTTCAAGAAATGATTGTAAATGACTTATCCAATAAGTAAAATCGGAGCGTCTATTTGTAATATTAAAATAACCGCTTTATACATTAATGCATGTGTGCTTATACATGGTACATGTACTAAAAATATATGTATTTTGACGGGACTTTCACTGGTAGGCAGCTCATCTAATAAGGAGTAACTTAAGCTACTTTTATTTTAGAACTATATTAAATCATTAAATTCAAACGCGGACGAATTCACTGATACGGCTAGTTTAGAATAAAACATGTGTAATACTTTTATACAAGCAATTTATTTGTACCGGCGATCTCGGAAACGGCACTATCGATTTCGCTGAAATTTCGTAGCCCCTAGGTAAAATAAAGATGTAGGTCTAGATAGATTATGGGGGTGAAAAAATTATATAGATACGTGACACTTGGTGTTAAATAGTGCCGACTCCGGTTTCGTAGGCTTAACGTCAAATGGAAATCTTTGAAGTAGGCGAAACTTATTGTACTGATTGACACAACTACCAAGCCAAGCTCGGTCGTCCAGATACTTGACTAGTGGTAACCCTATCTTATTACCAAATCGACGACACTCCAACGGTTGAATTACACCCGCTAATACTGTGGAAGGTTTTAGCTACGTGTTGCAAGAGAATCACTTTGATGTTTATGACCTGGATAAACCTACCCTTTAGTCGGTTCGTTTCAATATATTTTTATTACATTTATATGATTTTTTTTTGTTAAATCGTCATAAAATTATGAATTGGTCTGACCTTCTCATATCACAGCAATAATTTTATAAATTACTTTATTTTTAAAAATTACTTTCGCCTTAAAAAAAATAAACGCTTATCACGCGGAGAATGAGAAATTGGTCAACATCGAGTTGCACGCGAAAAAGTCACGTTGGTTTTTAGGTATGAGAGCTCCTTTAATTATTAATTTTACTCTATTTTAATTGTTATTATATTGGCAATAGAGATACATAATTTGTGAAGAGATCTTGCCCCTTTTTGAAGTCGGTTAAAACTCGAAGCCACATAACCTTATGAGACCATACTAGCTAGTATTAATACATGAAATAAAAATACAAAACGAAATACTTATATCAAGCACAGTCCTTCCGAGATAAAGAGATGTTTTGTTATCAGAACAAGCGGCCCCGTTGGAATGGCGATAAAACTGTTTTACGGCCGCTTCTTGCGAAATTCAACGTGTATCTAGACTATGATAAGATTATGTCGATGGCTTGATATCCAGGCGAACTGGAATGTTTTAAATGAAAAATATGTGAGGGGTATGGTCGAGCGTAATACCGGGTTTGATTCCCGATTAGGGAAAAAGTTACCTTCACGCCTATTATCTCTGAAGGGGTAGGCAGAGATGTGCTAGTATATCCACTACTCGTAAGTCCAATAGATATACTAGAACACACCCACGATTAGCCAAGGTACTAGGGCCCCTCATGTGATAGGTGGCAAGCCTATCGCCACTTCTGGCACATACCAATCCTGGCCAATGTAATGCTTACTTAGAAAAATCTCAAAAACATTTAAGAAAAGTTGCCCGACCAGGGAATTGAACCCGATTCCCGAGTAGGGCAATTTTAAAAACTGAAAAACGGAACGATATGGCGATTAACTTGCCACCTGTCACATCATGGGACCTTGTCGGTTAATCGTGGGTGTATGGTATAGGTACCTATTGCTTAACGCTTCAGAGATTATGATTTTTTAATGATTAATAAGTGATATTGAATTGATCGTGTACACATGCATAGGCATATAATATTTATATTTACAAGGTTTTTTAGAATTTTGTCTGTCTGTCTGTTTGTACTCACTAATCTCAGAAACGATTGGATTTTGACGAGACTTTTACTAGCCGACGGCTAATGTAATAAGGAACGTCTGAGGCTACTTTTTTTAGAGTTTTGTTTGAAAAATCAATTAAATTAATAAAAATGCGGACGAAATCGCGGGCACAGCTAGTCTGATATAGAAACAGGATAAGGTTAAGACGAAGCAATAATATAGATTATTATTAATGTTGTAAAAATCCTGTTTTTCCTTTTATGAACATTGTAATAATAGTTAAATATTGTAATGACACCATAATGATGGCGTTCCGGCCGTGACCTACTGTTATGGCAGAGTACTCTTCATCTGAGAGCATATTGTTATAGAGTGCATGCGGGTGATCAACATTGGGTGATTTCAAGATAATGTTTTGTAGAATTACGATTATATACGATTAGATTTATTTACAAAAATATACAAGGATGGCAAATGAATAATAACCGGTCAAGTACGAGTCGAACTCGCGCACGAAAGGTTCCGTGCCATTATCTATAAAAACGGCATAATCACGTTTGTTTTATATATTTTTTATATATATTTTACACGTTTTCACTTTTCATATTATTTTTTCTGTTTTTACTATTTGTTGCTATAGCGGCAACACGAACACATTATCTGCGAAAATTTTAATAATTGTCTATTACGGTTCATGAGATATAGCCTGGTGACAAACAGACAGACAGACAGACAGATGGACGACGAAGTGTTAGTAAAAGAGTCCTGATTTTACCATCCCATTCTTGTAAAACTCCTTGCACTGACAGTGTTTCCAGATCCTGCCAGTGCTATGGAGGATGGTTACCATGACGTCTTTACTGTGAAATTAATTATTTATTTGTGACATGTGTTTGACAAAAGTTGTTACAAAATTCCTTATGAGTTCATTTTTTTCTATTATATTTTTGTGACCAAATATATGTAGATAAAACAATATAGTGGTAGTTACATCATTTGTAACGCAAGAATGGTTGGCCAGTTTTTATGATTTTTGTCTATATTTGTAATTTTCTGCATTAGAAATAGATTGACAAACAATTTTTTTTTTCAAAATGTTTATTTCTGTGGACGTCTTATGGACTTTTACAATATCATCGTACACAAAAATTAAATTTAAAAAATATATATGTAACGTGGTAGCACGAAGTTCTCCGGGGCAGCAACTATAGTTATATTAAAAAAAGCATAAGATATTCGCATAATGCACAAGCATAAGATATATACGTCAATGAAAATATCGCTTATGAGCTTGTAATTGTAATATAAATTAAGAATAATGCAATGTTTTTCATAATGTGTGTGTGTATTGATGCGCATTAAATTATTCATTTATTAGTTCCTTCATTCATTCATACGTCACTTTATTTCGGTCAATGTAGGAAAACCATATTTTGCTTTAAATTAAAATTAGTATTTAGAACATTAAAACTAGTTAATGAAATACTCTCTCTATTACACACTCAGCTGCGCTCTATCGAAGATTATGATCTTAGACATGGAGATGCTCAGCATAAGAGCTTGTTTTAAGATATTTTAATTATAATTACCCGTTTTCATTCAGTTTTACCTTAGAGATAGGAATTAAATGTTTAAAATTATCATTTTCTTACAATGTTGCAAGACAAACAAGAGAGTTGATTTCCTAGGGGTAATAAATGGGGGTCCCACTTGTGATCAAGCATAGTCGGTGTCCGGCTATGACACATGAGGTTCCGGGTTTAATATGGCTTCGGACTTGCCACCTGTCACATCATGGGACGGGAAGATATTTATTTCAGCCTTTAGCCTGGTGACTGACAGATAGACGGCAAGCGGAGTCTTAGTAATAGGGTCGCGGTTTTAACCTTTTAAAGCTAAACCCTAAAAAGCAGAAACACGCAACCCTACTCAAAGGTTGTGCAACTTTATCTCGTCTCCAAGTGAACCTTAATTAAATCCATGTTAGATTGAAGTCGGAGTAACCTACGCTGCAATTTGTACGGGCCGTAATTAGAAAAGTTTGTCGTAGTTTGATTGTACTCGGTAGTACGAGCGAATCTATCCTAATCACGTTTTCTTGTATACCCCCAACTAGCTGCGGCCCGCGGCATCGCCCACGTAAAATTGCTGCCGGTCGGAAATTGCCTATGTGTTGTTCTGACGTTTGAGCTATATTACTGTTACTTTTCGTGAAAAGTCGTTGAGTAGTTTGTGTGTGAAAGAGAAAAGAATAAACATACTCACTCGGCTCTAATAATATCCAAGTCCAAGTTATATCCAAGCTTAGGGTTAGGTTTTTTGAGTTCCGTACCCGAGCGGTAAAATCGGACACAATTATCAAGACCCGCTATCCTTATCCCTATTACCAAGACTCCGCTGTCCGTCTGTCTGTCTGTTACTGGTATGTACCTGTCTCATGAACCGTGATAGCTAGACATTTGGAATTTTAACAGTTGATGTGTTTTTGTTGCTATAACAACAAATGCTAGAAGAGAGTAAATATTGAAAACGTCTTAAATACATCAAACGGCCCGACCAATAGATGTCGCTATTCATATTTAAATCGCACAATGGAGATAATAAACAATAGATTCGGTACGGAACCAAACGTGCGCAAGTCCGACTTGAACTTGGCCGGTTTTTAAAATTTGTTGAAAATAACCACTTCTTATCGCGCTTATGATCATCCTTATCTAACTTACGTAGGTTTTAAGAGCAAATTAACATTGAGAGCGATTAATAAGCTTAATAAAATTCCGCACTCCACTCTTGGTTGTTTGCGATGATAACAGGATTATGTGTTTTTTGTGTGTAGAGATTATGTATTATTCGTTTGTTCCCGTGTGTGGTATGTGAGAGGCCATTTTCGTATTAGTTCTGTCACCAAGCTGTATCTCATGAAGGCTCACATTTTCACAGATGTGTGTGCCGCTATAACAATAAAATAAATACTTATAAAAACATAATATAATTATATAAATGTTGTTGCGATAAAACAAACGTGATTTTTGTGCCGTTTTTATAGACGATGGTAGGTAACACTTCATGCTTGAGTTCGACACGCACTCCGCCGGTTTTTGGACATGATCTGTATCCAATATTGTAGATTAATGTTGGTAATTTAAATACTCTTCTTACTTTAATGCAAATTAAATTTTCTCAATACTTTAATGAGACCGTTGAGGAAGTTACAAAACATTCTGTATATACACGGGCGATTGGTCAAAACCAATAACCAACATTATGTCCTTGTAACGGTACCGATAATTAACCAGAGACTTAATTGTTAATATATAACAAAAAATATAATTATATGGAACGTTCCTCTTCGCCTTTCTCCCGTTTCTGTGTCAGGTGATATCGGTGTTGGATCCTAATCCAGGGATATGAAAACGATGCTAATTTTTACATAGAAAACTAGCACCCTAACTTACCTAATAAGAGAACACAGAGTCAATCCTAGATTAGGTCAGATTCGAGTACGTACCTGGGTTTTCCTGGGATCATACACGAGAAATTTGGTCGTGAATTCCAACCTAAGTCTCCCCGGATACCTACCTACAGCCACCCACAATGACATTGTATTACTGTTTTGTCAATTTTTCACCTTTCATTCTTTCCATATGAACGAACGATCGGAGCATGTCCTTTCTCATTTTAATACCGACACTTTACTTTCAATCCCACTCTTTCTCTGATCTCACTGTTACAATTGCGGTCCGCGAGCGTTACTCCACGAATATTACGGAGCGCACGCATTCCGACCGTATTTATCTTACTTTCATGCTGTTCCTAACATACCCAATTGGCACTCCTATAAAGGAAATTTGGATTCGCTATTGTACTTCATAAAAATATATATCTACGTGTAAAAATCTTAAAGCGCTGAATTTATCTTTCAATCAATAGAACCGGCTGCGTCTTTGCTATAAAAAGCGCTATAATTACGACGAACACTAAGATACTCAATTTTTACTCTGTAGTGTCTGGCTGTTTGCCAGGTGATCTGAGGAGAGTGTTAAAATACCGCGACCTCGTCGGGTGACCTTAGTAATGAGCTTGCTGATACTTTCCAGTTCTTTTCCTAACGTAAACCAACGGACAAACATACGCTTCTCTTAAAACTCGTGTTTGTTATTAACATCTATATTGACCTATATTACTATGAAGCTAAAGCTGTTTACACCAGTAACAAAACAACCACCTTTCCCGAATAATTATGTAGTATTGTTAACTCTTTTTAAAATGGACAAACTCTCTCTTCCTGCCATTTTTATGTAGTTTAAAAAGCCAAAATATGTCGGCCTTGTGAAAAAGAGATAGCCGGCCCTATGAGAATTAGATATATGTTTAATATTGGGGACAGGTTTTTGAGAAGAGTGTAATCTTCATATACCTATTAGCTTCATATATTTTATTCTTCTGGATTAAGTTACATTAACAATAAATTAAAAGTAATAAAAATATCAAAAACTGACTTCAACTTCATTACCATATCGCTTAAGAAGACAGTTTTTTCCATTAATGTTGATATTTCAAAAGTCGCCGAATCAATTGTCATAACATTTGGACCCAGACCCGAAAATACAGGACGTACATAAATGCGTGCCCTCATCCGGAATCGAACCCGTCCCTCGCAGTTATCTGGTGGCGTTACATATGTACGCCAACCCCTTAACCAACGCGGCGGTCAACAATCACTATAAAACATAATTTATGAAGCAGCACTTGTTATATAAATACACTAGACGAATTAGTTAACGAAATGTTTACATTTGCTGAAAATAGGGCGATCTATTTAAAACAGCGCTTTCAGCTTTTATTACCAGACAGCTGAGAGATGAACGCTTCTTTTGGCGATGTAATGCTTATTTGCTCAACTGTGGATACAGGAAGTGTTTTTGGGTTTTGTAATTACTTTAAGTTCAGTGATTTTTGGTTTTATATAGATTTTATTTTTGGTAAAGGGTTATGGTTGCATCACAGATATTTAATAGTCGATTGTCAAGGTTCGAACTCCGCCATGTTCCAATATTTTTTTGTCTTAAGTATTTCTTATTAGCTTGTCGATATCCCAGAAATTTAGTGATTTATTTAATAAAGTACAAAGCGGTTAAATGAATGTTACAAACTGACACAGCAATTTTATTTACTTGTATAGATGTATAGCATAATAAGGTTTAATGATATCAGACGGTTATCAAAAGAACATTCATTTTAACCTGAACATTCATTTTAAAATACTTGGATAAATTAAACAAATTGATCTGACCCCAACCAGGAATCAAATCATAGTTGAGTTTTAGTCAACGATACAAATACATATAATCTAAATAAACACCCAGACCTGGAAATACATAACATAAATGTCTGGGAATCGAACCCGAGCCTCTTGTATATTTGGTAAGGCGTGTACGCTAACCCCTCGACCAAGGCGGTCAAAATAAATGAGACGCTGAAGACGTTACCTCTGTAAGGCCTCTCCTTGATAAGGCGTAATTCACAGCCATGATAATGTTATAGAGGTATGCGGAAACAAAGCGATGTGTTCATTGATTAATAAAACAGCAAACATGGTCTGGTGACGGCACTATTGTCTTTTTGTATGCCGGGAAGTTTGTTTTGCTGTTACTTCTTCTGACTGCCTAGGTTTGTTTATGCTAGATTCAAAAATATCGCCACGCCCACATCCTCAAAAGAGTAGGCGGAGGTATATAATATGCATTCACGATTAGTCAGTCCCAATATTTTATCAAAATTAAAGCCTCAAACGGGTGAAATGTTGCCCGACACGACGACGGAATTGCCACCTGTCACATCATGGGACCTAATATCGACGGCTAATCGTGGGTGCATATGTAACCTCTGCTTACCGTTATTGGGGGTATGGGTGCGAAGTTTTTTTTAACTACGGACAAAACCATCTACAAATATACTACTTGTAAATGTTTATGAGCTAAGTGAGGAAGGATCGAATTGCTGTGTATTAACTCACGGATGTGTACATATACATATAATATGTGTGTATATGGTGTTACGAGTACATTGAGAACAAGGTTGCTTATGTGACGCGTCGATATGCGACACTAATATTGTCATCGGTGTTATTTGTCGCCTAGGTGACCATAATTGTGGGAATATTATGATAAATAATTATAATTTATTTTTAGCTATCTTTATAAACAAAAATAACTTTTCAAATGGCAGAAAACAACCCTTTTTGATCAGATCGGTAGTCGGTTAAAAAGTAGCCTATGTTCCACCTCTAGGTCAACTCTATCTCTGTATCGAATTTCATCAAAATCGGTTCTGTGGTTTTGGCGTAAAATCGTTACAGACAGACAGAGTAATTTTCGTGCTGATATGTATGTGTGTTCAAGATATTCGAAAGTGGTGTTATTTTTTTTTAATGATATTGGAAGGCAAACAAGCAGACGGATTTCCTGATGGTAAGAAATACACGTCGCCTATAG